>QQSS02190586.1:0-13180 GCA_003687565.2 Craspedacusta sowerbii
ACGTCGTTCGTTGCTGCGTTTCACACACATATACAGTCCTCTGAATATCGGGCTATCTAAGACAAGCGTTTGGCGCAGAACTCGCGTACAAACGTTTGAGCACTTTTCCTACAAGAAACGTGTTTAGAATGCAAGCGCCTTAGTTCGACTACCTTTTTAATACGTTTTGGTTTGGCCTAGAACACCGAATATCGCACGGAGAGGTTTATTTCACACGAGCACATCTATTTTTAAATTGGCCAAAACAAGAAATTCACTAGGCCCAACTCCAAGCGAGTTTCGCCTTATGTGGGGCTCATGAGTGGCGAACCGGACGATGCGATTGATTGTGCACACCGAATCGGGAAGGACAAGATCGTTGAAGGCAAGCGGAATAGGCAAGTGATTGTGAGATTCGTATCTTTTTACTACCGCTCGCTCATATACAAAGCGCGGAAAAATTCAAAAACATATCTCATCTACCTAGATCTCACAAAAACCAGGTCGTATCTGCTAGCAAAGCAAACGAACTTATCAAACAGAAAAAAACTTAAAGACTCGTTTGCTTTTGCTTATCTTAACTGCCGTCTGTGTCGCAAGTTGGGAAACAAACTTAATTATTTCTCCAAGTGCGACGAACTTATTTAAACCCTTGGTTAACTCGTTTATAATTAGTCGCGATCAGCATTCCTTTATTTTTGTGTAAATGACTCTGTCCTAAAACCCGCCCAAATCCGCTCAAATCACCTCCGTAGGCACCTGACCTTTTCAGTTTATAATTATTGTTTTTTCTTCCCAGCGGACTGAGGCTTACCTCCTTGCTTGCGAGGTCAGCTTGAGTCATTTGGACTTGTGTCTTGGTTTTTGTTGTTTTATTGTGTCCTATAAACAAGCTCCATAATAAATGAAAGTACCTACCAAAGACAAATGTAGCAAGTGTAAGCGATTTATGCCCGTTCAACTACATCACATCCTTTGTTCATCATGCAAACGTTACCTACATTCTAAATGCTCCAATTTAACTGTAACGAAATATCAACTACTGTACCAGTGGAAATGTCAGCATTGCATTCAACGCGGCTTAACGATTTCCTCGAAATATATAAACTGCTTTACGACCTACAATTTGGTTTCCGTAAAAACTACTCAACTAACCATGCCCTAATTAACTTAGTTACTAATATTAATGATATACTAGAAGGCTGTGAATACGCTTTTGACATATTTATAGATTTACAAACAGCATTCGTTACGGTTAACCACGACATTCTACTAAATAAACTAGAAATCTACGGAGTCCGAGGGGTCCCCTTTTATTGGTTTGAATCATATCTAAAGGGAAGGAAGCAGTTCGTCGCTCTTGATAGCGCGAACTGCGATATCCAAGTTATGGACTTTGGTGTTCCACAAGGATCTATTTTGGGCCCCTTAGTTTTCCTAATCTATATCAACGATTTTCGGCGTTGTGTGAAGTCCAACCTTGTACCACACTTTGCTGACGATACTGTCATTCTATTCAGAAATACTTCTATGAAAAAATTGAACAGAGTTTTAACTTGTGAGATTTCAACATTCTATGATTGGCTCTGTGCCAACAGATTGTCCTTAAATTCCACAAAATCAGATGTCGTTCTTTTTCATGCTAAGAATAAACGTTGCGAGTTTAAATTCAATTTAAAAGTTAAAAATAAACGAATACCTTTATCTAAGAAGACTACTTACTTAGGTATCGTACTAGATTCTCGACTGGCATGGATTGATCAAGTCTCTAAACTGTCGAAAAAACTTGCGAGAGCGAATGGTCTGTTAGCTAAGATATAGTGTTGTAAATAGTGTATTATCCTTTTAATTTTACGAGAGTTTTTATTGGTGCGCTGGGATGGTTTACACCAGCTCAGGAGCACCCGGTTGGTATGTAAGGAAATGTGAGCTCCTTTTGAGCAGTTACTTGTTGTTGTTGTTGAATTGTTGAGTTGTTGACGTGTTGAGTTGAGTTTTGGCTTATACGGCAAGACGTCTTCACCGTTGGAAGGTTCTGAGTTGTGGTAGCCGTCGGTCAACACGCGTAAGTAACCGTCAGTGCTGTATTTGAAACCGCGCGTCTGATTTCATTGAGGTTGAGTTCAATTTGAGTTTAGAGTAGGACGTAGCTGGTTAACGTTGCATTCTGATCAGTTTTACGACGTAACATACGGTACTATGTGGATAATCCGACCATTACGTCACTCTACTATAGTCTATTTCACTCCCACATGACATACGGATACCTTACTTGGGGTCTAACTAGTAAAAGTAATATAAACAGAATAATTAAATTACAACAACGTGCTCTTAGAATAATTACATAATTTTCTGATTATGATGCCCCTACGTCTGAACTATTCTCGCAGTTAAAAGTTCTAAAATTAGAAGATGCTATTAAGCTTAACTTATGCTTTCTCATGCATGACTGGTACAACAAACGGCTCCAAAAGTGTTTTAATAAATTATTCAGTTATCGTGCCTCGGCTATAAACACTCGAAAACAAGACTCACTGCAACTTTCTTTGCCATTGAGACGGACCGAACGTTACGGTACTAGTAATATTAAATTCCAAGGTGCGAGCTTATTTAACTGTCTGTATGATATCGATTTTAAAATATCCAGTCCTAAAAGAACCTTTGGAAAAGAAGCCCTTGCTTATGGCTTCATATGCCTAATATTGATCCTCGCTGTTATGTTTATGGTTGCTGTGTTGCTTCCGAGCTCGATGCCTACGATGTATTTGTGTACGATATATTTGTGTATTGAGCGAGTATTTTTGCATTTAGCGATGTATTTGTGTATTGAGCGAGTATATTTGCCTGCGGTTGAGTTCAATACATGCTTTGTTGACTGACTCCATTTGTCAACTAGTCAGTTCAATTTGTGCTTGGACTCCTGATTTTCCTAGAGTTGCTGTGCTAACTTTAACTGCTCATCCTAATGATTTCTGTCCGTTCGACTGATGTTAGTGCATGAGGCTGTACGTGCATGCTTGGTCTCGTTTTTTACATTCCTAAAAAGTGTTGTGCGTAAGATAATTATTTATACTTTTATACTTTTATACTTTTATACTTCTCCGATGAGAGTTAGGTTGTGCAGAATGAACGTTTTTAATTCTTCCACTGGTGATGAAGGTGTTAGTACGCGAGAGCAGCTTTTTAAAACTTTGCGATTCTTTTTTTTAATTATTTTTATTATTTATTTTTTATCGGAGCTTGTCTGCTATCTGTATATTTACTAATTTCGTTTGATCTTGAGGTGTGGTTTTTATATTTAAGCAGTTACAATAATTTAGTAGGTGTCTGTCATGTATTGGGTATTTAAAATCTGGGCTGTTGTGTTACTATTGGTCTTTTGCCTTTTGTAGCATTTCTTTGACTAGCAGACGGTGGCATCCTCAATCATATTAGCCACGGCTAACGAGGATGTCTCCTCATCCAGTTATTGCATTTATGAATAACTTTTATGTTACAGCTAAAAATTCTTTTAGACAAGAAGCAATTATTGGGAAAATAAATTGCTTGTTGTTGTTGTTGTTGTTGTTGTAGTTGTTGTTGTTTTGAGACCTGGCACCCTCGCAAAGCAGACAAAATACGGATTGTCTACGATTGCGCTGCGAAGAATTTCGGGGAAACATCGCATAGTCCATTAGTTTTGTTTTTGCGTGTTTATAAGTGTTCAAGCCAAATTCCTCCCATAGGCAGGAAGCGCATTCATGCAGCGCTCGCAAAGGCGGGCTTATCGTGAACGCGCGAACTAGGTCGTCGTTCGTGAAAACGAGGTTCGTACCCGAACTCCTGCACGTTTAATATAAATCACCTACTTCCATTCAACCAATCCTCAAAGGTTATATAGCTCGTTAGAAAAAGGAAATCATGCGCAACACGTTCATCAATCTATGAAAATCTTGCTGGAAAAGGCTCTCGTTGCCACAGTGGTTGAGAGTTGCTATTTTATTGTTATTTTTGGGACATCTTGGATTAACTTTTAAGTTGCGTCAGGCAGCAAAACTCGCTTCTCTTCAAAATGAAGTTAGGAGTGTGGCTTGTTGTAGCCTCTATCTTGTGGCTCTCCGCAGGTTTTACACTGTCCTCGAGCCAAAATGGCGAAGTAAATCTGAATTTGAGGCTAGGAGGAACTGACGAAAGTTTTCGGGAGATTATGAGAGATAAAGTGTTGGGTGACTTTTCAGAATCCGGATCTGGCTCTGAATCTGGGTTGGGTGATGAGGCTCCGAATGATACCGAGAACTCGGGAGAAGGGGAAAGCGGCAGCGGTGAAGTCCTTGTTGCGAATACCAAAGCGCCTCAGAAAACGACGAAGCCCAGGACGCCTGTGGAGGATACTACTCCTAAAGTTATTTACATCAATACTAATCCGAGGACGTCAACTATTGGCAATGATATAGTTCATGTAAAGACTCACACTTTGGGCAATGAAGCTCATGTTGCCAGGCCTGCTGATTCTACAGAAGTTAAGAAAAAGGGTTCTAACTTAATGCTTGGCATTATCGTTGGTGTGGTAGTTGGTGCTCTTTTGGCTTTGTTTATAATTTTGTTTCTTGTTTATCGATTGCGAAAAAAAGATGAGGGAAGTTACGTGCTGGATGACCAGAGCTCTCAATTCCTCAGAGCCAAGGATGAATGCAAAAGTAGCGACGAATACTTTGCTTGAAGTTAAGACCTAATTACCATGTTACTTTTTATGCATAATATGGGAGGTTAAGCATACTGAGTAGCTGTATGATTTTCTAAGGAAACACAGGATTTTATACTTTTAATAAGATAAAGTATATTTAAGTATGTATAAAGCTGCAGGATCTTAGGCAGTTCAATGTTTGTGAAGATTTTTTAAAGATTTGCCTCAATCAGACCTCACTTGCTGTCAGTGATTGTTATAGTTTATGATGCCACATTGCCTGCCAGTGAGTTTCATTATCTGCTGAAGCACTTCTTTTCTTTGTCTATGGCACTCGATATACTTTTAATAGTCAAAATATGCGAGTGATTTCAGACTAATAGAATCAGCTGCCTCTATCTTGAATTGGTTTTCAATGGTGGATGTCCTGATCATCAGTTTCTTAATTAATTATAGTTTGTTTAGCCTCTTTGAACTCGTGCGATAAGGTATGAAGTTTCTATCTCATGGTGCTGCTTGTCCCTTGTTGTTTAGAGTATGGTTTTTATGCTCTTATATGTCCTATACCACATACCTAATGTATATTCTTTATTTTGCTACTTTGTGTTTATTGTTGTAGTATCTTTGTCTAATGGTAAGCTGTGAAATCATTCGAACCGGATTCCATCCAAATCCATTAAGTCAAAATTATCTCATTTGGCTGCCCGTAACTGGTTAATGATACTGCAAGTGGCTGTATGGAGTATAAATGAGTGGGTGGGAAAACTTCTGTGTATCTGCTGATTATATGTGCTGCAATACTAAATTGCTAATAGTTTTTCAGCAACAGCTTAGCATCTCTGAATGAGCATGATGTTTTCGGTTTAAGTCTGCTTCATTGACAAACCATGAACGACACTTCCCCTCACTAGAACTTTTGGATTGTGGATTTGATTAAAATATCTAACCTAGGCCTATGCTCTGTTTATGTTTCCAGTTTCTACTTCAGAAAAGATTTTGGAGAGATATTTTCATACTGTTTTAGTTTGCAGATAAAATGCCATTTTTTATATCTGTGTTGCTTTTCATCAAAAGAAGACTGCTGCCATTAACCTTTAGCAGTTGCCCAGGCTTTCAGAAAACTGTGGTTGATACATTCGACCTTTCGGTTGTGCTTTTACTGTCTTTTTCAATGCTTGAAGCAAGTGTAATTAAAATATCTGGAACTCCTGTTTAGAAACTGTTTCACATTCTCTCTTCATTGTTTTAAATCGGAATTGGTCAATGTGACGCTCTTGCCTTAATGACCAGGGTTGCCTATTAAGCTGTGGTTGTTGTCCTATGTTATAGTTTTATGGTCTTCGTTGTGTAGCTTACCTTTGTATTTAGTGCGTTACTAAAATATTTTTTGACTACCCATCCGTTTCGTAGCCTTCTTAGTTTCTAATGCTGCTCATCTGTTTCATAGGGTATGGATCTGTATCAACTGGTACCTGTTGTTCTTTCCTCCAACTGCATGCTTTGTAATATTTGGGTTCGCTGACCATGGACGGTCTGCTAAATAATAGCCCGGGTTGAAGTGTCTCGAGCAGCCTAGTCGTATCGGAGTGTAATCGAAGCGATTTTTGGGTACCTTTAGGTGTCCAATTAATTTGGATTCTTCGTAGTTCCTAGTGCTAAACGGAGCCAGTGAGTTTGTTTGATACGCGGCTCCTCTAAATGAGTTGCTAACGTCTTAAGATCGATGTTTTTTAGAAGTCATAAAAAGAGCACCGATTCAAAGGCAAAAAAAAAAAACTTCACTGGCTGACTACTGTGCCTATTGAATCTAAAGTTTGCTTTTCTAATATGCGGTTGGTGAGCGTTTGTTTTCAACTTGTAAAAGTGTATTTATATAACAGCGGTTTTTAATATCATGTGGTGCAGATATGTAGATTCAAGCTAATGTAAATATTTGTGAACAATTTTGTATTGCTCTCATGTTTATTTTGTTTTGCTTTATTGATATTTTTGGTTTCTTTTAGAGTTACATGATGTGGAAATGATTCTATTCTCGAGATGTCTTTTGGTCTTAAGATTTGTTGTTATGCCTTCCTGTTCCTGTGACTTGCTGGTTGAAGCAAAATTCGGTTTTGCCTTTTTGGCATGGAGCTTTTTGAGACGCCTATTGTGAACCAGTGCTCTGTTTCTTCGATGGACGTTCTTTAACGTGTGTAAGTGCATGTGGTGTAATGCTTGCTGATTTGATGCCCCCCTCGCCTCCCCGCCTCAGCTTTTTTTCCTCGAATGTAGCAAAGTTGTCCGAGCAACGCAGCGTTTTTTGAGCATTAACTTTTTTTTTTATTTTTTATTTTTATATTTTGTTGTTGCTTTTCCCACGAGTGGCGGGGCTGCAACAGCGGGTAAAAATCTCATCTGTATTTTTCGTGTCACTGCGTCGTGGCTATTTTATCCTTAAGCACGTATTAATTGCGTGAGCGAAAACTGGAGAACTTAACTGTCACCGAGCTACAATTGACTTGCAATTTTGTTTTTAACTTAACGCAGCGACAATCGTTAACGTTCTACGCTTCTGTTTCATCCTGACTTGCTTAGGGAATCCTGTTTCATCCTGACTTGCGTAGGGAATCCCCCTTTTTGGGTGTTGGAGGCCGATCGCCACTTGTTAAAGATTGGTGTGTACCTAATGAATGGATGAATCAAATGTTTCAAATGCATTGGAGGTGAACAACGTGTGGAAAAATGACAGATGTGTTGACTGTAAGGGTCTGCGTCTCGAAACTCATTCTCGTTTGAAACGAGAAATTTCGAGAAATTTCTCGTCTCGTTTGTTTCGAGACGGGCCTCCGTCTCGTCTCGGAAACTTCTCGAATCAATCAAGACGGACGTGAAATAAATTATTACGAGACTTTAACGTACTTCTCGAAAAAGCATGAATTTCTCGAAACTTATTGTATTTTTATAACATAAATCGACAACATTTCGAGAAGATTTGGGAAATAACAGCTCTAGTTGCATATCCCCACAGCTTGTACATTAGCGCGTTATGTTTATTAACTTGTGCTTATATTTGTACCAACGTGTCTATAAACCCTTTGAGATGCCACAATCATTTATGAGACGAAAAAACTTTCACAGCGGAAAGACCGAAGAAAGTATTGAACAGGAGTGTACTGTGATTACTTGTGACGGTGTCATTTCAAGCTTGTTATTAAAAAGAAACATTCCACTATCGTGTTGTTGATCACGGATGATGCCTTCACAATCTGGTCTCCACTAAAGGTCTGCGTCTCGAAACTCATTCTCGTCTCGTTTGTTTCGAGACGGGCCTCCGTCTCGTCTCAAAACTTCTCGAAACTCAAAAAGTTTCGAAACGCAGACCCTTACTTGACTGACATTTGTCGTGCTTCAGGTACACAGACGGCGGGATGCTTTGATGGGTTGTTGAAACCTTTCAATAAAAAATAAAGATAAATAGGCGCGTGTCTTGGATGTTGAGCAACGCCCAGAGTGCAACGCCAGGTGACCGTGATTGTGATTATTGTAACCATGTTCTGAGCTACACAGTCATTCGTACTTGCTCCAAAGGATGGTGGTCTCCATATTGGCTTTCCAGCACCAGACGTAGATGCGGATTTACATTTCAAGCAAGCTTGAATGTGACCAGTGATTATGTCATTGCTTGAAATTCTAAGATTTTCATAGATTATTGATTCTACTTGCCTTGGCACACTTCCTAGAGTAAATGCAAGGTAGACCACTCACAGATTTCATTCACCTGTTAAATGTTGTTATTGTCTTAATAAATCCTTGGCATGCCTTTAAATGAAGAGGATTTCTTGAGAGGATTCTTTGGTGATAGCTTAATTTAATTTTAATTGTGAACTGGTATCTTGTACTGGGAAACAAGTAGCATTTCTCTGCACATTACAGGGCACAGTGTGAACTGAAAAGTTTCATGACAACATCTGATGAAAGTCAGCAAGAACTAACGGAAACCTTAAAAATAAAACTGCTGTGGTAATGACTGAATGCCGTCCTCTACAGAATGCTAAGGAGACACAACATGGAGAAGCAATATGCGTATAGACACAACCAGCAACCAAGAAGAACCATGGATTAACCATAGATGATTACATCTGAGTTAACTTCTAAGTAGAAAGATTCCCAGACGAAACTTTCAATCCCATTGGACAACTGCAATTATTGTGATCGAGTGGTACATGAGGAAAAATACAATACACTTTATGAATAAAAACTATCCTCAAAGCATTCTGCTTCCTTCTAAGCGCGCTCCGACTATAAAGGCTCAAAAAACACTATGCTTAGCAAAAATCACTGAAATGCTTTACTTCCATCTCTGTCTGGCGGTTCACTTCGCCAGGATTCTAGTCTCCCGCAGGCGAACTTATCAACTTTCAGCACATGAGTTTATCAACTAACTTCAAGCACGTAGGCCAATAACCTCCGCAGCATCCCTTAACGAGTTGATGATCCCAATATCAAAGCGCGCAGCAATTCAGGAAACATTTCTTGACATCTGCATTATTCCGAGCGAGATGCTGCCTTACAAGAACAAGCCACCACCAGGCATCGTGAGCCGTGAAGCTCTCTTTGAAGCGCGCCTGTGCGATTCGAAAACGAGACTGCTAGTTGACTGAAAGAGCCAACCTGCAATCCCTAATTGGTCACAAATCGCCTTCGTAGGTGACTGCGGTTCTATTGTAATATTTTCGACCTTCCACGGTTCGCTCATGTGCGGGTATCCGTGCTTGATCAATTATATTGATTTCCTGCGTTATCAAACGTTTCAGATGTTTATCGTGCGTAGTCACGCGTACGACATTCCTGTCATCTCAAGCAAAGTGTGCCATACGCGAGTGTAAGTTAGTTCTGATTGTTCAGCAACTAAAATGCGTCGTGCTCAAGTCTTTCTGCACAGGTGCATTCACTCTGTAGCGCTTGCAAGTAACAACGCAAATGTACATAACTCTTGGAATACTTAAGACAGATCATAGAATGAATATCAGGGAACAAGGGCTTCGTTATTTATCGTGATTTGGACGAGATTAACGGATCGTCATAGAGAGTGAGCTGGATTTTGTGGGGGAGGGGTGGTGTTAGACGGAAGAAAATCAGACTGCTGGCATTTTTTTTTGGCCAGTCTACCCTAATTTGCCTTTGCTTTTATATTGATAAGCAGTTATACTGCCGCCTGATTTAAAAAAAAAGAAGCAAAGATGGTGTACTGTAGCGTCAATTGTAGCGTCAATTATTGACCAATTGGTGTATTCACGCCTTCTTATTTAAACGCTTGTGATGTAATTTTTCGTATTAGTTGAAAATGACCAAAGCTGGTCGAAATTTGGCATGGTCTAACGAATGGAAATTAATTGCATGCTTTTCATGAGCACCGGCATTTAGTTTGCCTACAACCACATTGGGTCTCGCTGTACCAGGTACATTTAGAATATCGTTCAATTTAGCCATTGGGGAAACGAGCAACGGCTCGCTGCTTTTGAATGAGCCATGAGGCACATCCTGGGGAACTTGCTCTCATTTTCATTGTCACTGGGTGTTCGAGGTCAAGGAGCTGTAAAAACGAGCTTTTGTTTCTGCTTTTCTGAATCTTGTAGGAAGATGTCGTACGCGACTCAACCGCATGGAAGTGAATTCACTACAAGTTACAGTGTTTATCTAAGTAAGATGCATGGCTGTTTTCTTATTCGAGAGAGCTGCATTAGATTGTAGATGGATAGAAGATAGGCAGTTGAACGGTAGTATATAAATAGTACTCCAATATGTTTTGGGTTGAGTGTATTTGTCCATGTTGAGTTCCAACGCATTTGAAAAGCTTTGGTCTCTGTAGAATTAAAAGATAATTAGGCACGCGAGCTAACCTGAAAGCAATCGAACTCCATACATATAAACTGCGAGACGAAATTGTGCTTTTTGTGATATAAAGATCCCTTCTTATCTAATTTAATACGGTCTTGCTATCCTTAAAGCAAGTGCCGATGTATTACATTTTTCTCTGAAATTGACACTGTTCGGTAAATAGGGGTACCATGTGATTGAGGCATATCCACAAACGTCCTTTGTCTCTTATATCATGTGCAGGATTTTCTTGTGTTGATATATGATTCAGCTTGTGGGGCAAATTTTGCTCTAATGATTTTGTCTTTAACTTAAACTGTTCTTGTTTGGCTTCTTGAAGAAAAGTCTTGGCTTGCTTGCGCAGCAACTAGCAACCTTAGCTTAATGCATTTAGCTATGTAACTCTCTGTCTTGAACTGGAGTGTGGGAAAATATCTTAAATTGCACCATGCTACCAAGGTCCTATGAACTGCGTAAGTTGTGAACAAAACTTGTTTTGAATTGCTTGTTTATTGCTCGCCTTAATTTCAAGCTTTTTTGGCTACTTTCATAGAAAATGAGAATGGAATTATATCCCCGTTCCACGATATTCCATTGTATGCTGATAAAGAGGTATGGCCTCATGTTTAAATTTTACTTTCTTGTTCTGATACAAGAGCTCGTGATATGATCCGTATCTCAGATATCTTTTTGCTTCTTGATTGAGGGCATTCCACTGATAATAGTTTGAAGTTTCCTAGCATGATTTTGTTTTCATCGAAGTCTCTTGATACCTGATATATTCTCCCTTAAAATATGCTGTATTTAGAATCAAATCTTCAACATGGTTGTTGAAATTCCCAGGTGGACCAATGCTAAGATGGAGGTAATTATCAGTGATAATTGTTTGCTCCACTTTTGAAAGAGCATGTTAACATTTGGAACACATGCTTCCTATTTGCTCTTCAAGCCAGGTGCTCTTCAAAATGAAAACAAAAAGATTGACTTTGAATGAGGGAGTGTTTGTTTTTATGAGGGATATTTTAGCGCTGAGAATTCTTATATTTGAATGATGTAGCTAACCCCTGGCAACCTGCTGTTTTACTCATTGTTTTGGGTTGCTTTGGATTGCTGTGTGATCAATATTTTTCCACTCGAATTGCTCACATTTTAGGAGGACAACTTATACCCTACTTGCTGTGATTTGACTGGCACAAAAAAGCAGTGTGCACCTTCCTGTTGCATGATGTCGTGCCAATTGAGATTTTGTAATGAACTTTTTGACTTGCACTAGATATCCACAAAGGACCTGATGAATCCTATTAAGCAGGATGTCAAGAAAGGGAAAGTCCGCTTTGTCAACAATGTGTTTCCCTACAAGGGTTACATATGGAACTATGGAGCCATTCCACAGGTTTGACGTGTTGCTCTTGTTTATTGTTTCATGGTTAACGCCATCGTTAATTTTATGAATATTTATCTTGTAATTCATATGCTACTCTTCTATGTGATTTTTTATGTAGTTGAAAGTTTTGCAATGCTTTTTGATGATTCGATTTCAATGATGTCTTTTTTGAGAAAAAACAACAACAAATTTTTAGTTATTATTTTGTGGTAGTGCAAACAGAATAACAGAATTTGATGAATATGGGCTATCGTTTAAAAGTTTTTGCTTGAAAATATGCTATAAAATTAACGTAGTGAAATCCAAACACCATAAGTTTGAGTTCATTGCAGCGCTAGTGAGTTTCTTTTTTAAGTTGATTTCATTCAACAAAATGCTTGGATGCAAAGTTACTAGTTGTTTAGACGATGTAGATCCAATGTTTGGGATTCCATTACATGATTCAATAAGCTGTTTAGTGGTGCGTATGCAATTAAAAAACTAATATTACATACTAAGGTAGAATATAAATGATGTTCATTAGGTCTTAAGGCATAGACCTTTAAGCCAGGATTCACCAAGAACTGAACAGGCTGACCAAGAACTAAAGACGGTCTATCGCTCAGCTGTACCATGAATTGGGAGTAAGTGTACCTTTGCCTGTGTGAGAAACACGTGAGCACGCATACACACAAACTAGCAAGCACTAAACAAGTTTACATTGCTGTAAAGTCTGTGTGACCAGGATCACAGAAGGAGGAATCAGCCTTATTTTTGATTTTGTGTCGTTGCTATTCAGCAAATCCGGCTATCGCACAGTTTTCACCATCTCTCATTCCGCTCTCGTGATTCGCCCTCCACTTTCTGCTCCAGCTATTTGGGTTATTTGCCAATGCATGTCAGTAATAAGCGTCACAGAGGGTGCGGCGCATCTGGCGTTTGGGGAATAGGGGATCTGGTGTTTTATGTTATACTGCAATCTGACCAGAAAACTTTACTATTTGGTCTTACCAAGTGGCATGTGCCCCGGCGATGGAACCCTCGTGTGTTTAAGTAGGCCCGATATTGCGCCCTTAGCTATCGTCGTCTAGAAGTTTGTATCTCTTTCCACTGCAGCAGCGTTGGTGGAACTAAGGGACTTGTTAATTTCTAAGTCTTTGCGGCTAATATTCGTTCACTGTTCGGACCTGAAAGTGCTAGTTTCATTCATCATCATCATCATCATCATCATCATCATCATCGTCGTCATCGTCATCGTCATCGTCATCATCATCATCATCATCATCATCATCATCATCATCATCATCATCATCATCATC
>QQSS02190597.1:0-13180 GCA_003687565.2 Craspedacusta sowerbii
TACTACTACTACTACTACTACTACTACTACTACTACTACTACTACTACTACTACTGCTACTGCTACTACTACTACTAGTTCTACTACTACCAGCACTACTTCGGCTGCAACTATCAGGCTCAGATAATGAGCTGCTAGTATGGCCTTCGCTTTCCTGGTGTTTCATTTGCAGTGAGTGACTCCTTGCTGTGACTGGTTACGCTGGCGTGCGCGATGGTGGTTAACGCGCGTGCAAGTTCGGCTGGTAAAGAGGCGGTTGCGAGCGCTAAGATCAATCCGAGAGCATTTTCGCGATCTTTGCTCGCAATAGAACACCAGACCAGATCAAGCATCTTTATCGACAAGCCAAGACGTCAGAGGAAGCCCTGAATCTATCGGAGTCACCCGAACTTTCTTAGTCGTAACAATATAATTACATGCACCAATCTTATCATTGCATTACGGAGGCGACTTCAATGTCAAGGTACCACGCTACATTTCCAAAGTATTATTTTGATCGATGACAAATGCGGCCTTACACGGTTCTTTAAGTCCCCAGGCCAACAGTTATAATAAGATTATTGAATTTCCGTTAGCCGACTCAATGCGTTTGGTCCAGCTAACGCTAACCCACGCTAAATTGTATGCGACTCTATATTAAATACTTTCTAATGCTTTGTCGGGTATCGGAGGCGATCCTACTACTACTAGTGAAGCATGCGCAGTTGCACTGGGGAATGCGTCGGAAATGGGTCCACCACGAGAACTACAATCGCTGACATAATGAAATATGGTACAAGCACGTGTTTAGATGCTGGAGGAAGCACTCAGCAACTGGAAACTGGTAACTCTTCCAAAAAGGCGCTTTAAGTAGCAACATCTCGGTTCACTTCACTTGTTTACTGCTGCAGCAGTAGTTCTTAGCAAGACTATAATCTACCTGTATAATCTATTAAGTTGATTACTTCCTATTAAGAGTCGTTTACAGCGACACCAAAAAGACTCCAGCAGATATTAGATTATCAAATGAAGACAAACCCATCAAAGTTACATGGCCGTTCTAAAGCTACCATTTGTTTAGATTCCCACGCGGCCTTCTTGCGAAGGAAGGGGAATGACGTCACTTTCAGTAACTAAGCAAACGTTTCGTAACCAAGGAAAAATTTTGCCAACCATAGTCTGCTAGTTTATTGTTTTTCCCCTTAAATTCACAATTAACAAAAGGCTTTTAATTACGTTCAAGCATCTCGCAACTAGTCCCAAATTAGTACGCGACTTACTAAAATTTTATGAACCGCTTCAAAACTTAATACTATTATTACGGAAAGATATGGAAGTTCTTGCATGAAATATCAGGGTGCTGTGCAACCAAAATTTTAAATCTTGGGGTAGATTTTGCTGTACCAAAACACATTTTTATGAATACAATGAATGCTGCTTGCTACTTATGTTTAGATGCCACTACGCCATTAAGGTCCTTTCATTGACTCTTTCTTCCTATCCCTCTGTACTCCTTCTTTTGCTAACATGGTCCACCCCTGCCTCTAGTTATTATTTCTTGAATGGTTTACATATTTTAATGCTATCTTAACGTGTAATCTTTATTACTATCATGGCAATGCGAATCTGAAACAATTAGAATGACGCAATCGCACCGGACTATGGGTAATCCCTGCTTAATTAGCATTTTGCTATTAGGAGATCTTCCCCTCGGTTGATAGTACGATCATTTTAATTTAAAGTATGCTTCCATGTCAGGATTTATTGTGTGTCATATATATATATATATATATATATATACATATATATATATATATATATATATATATATATACATGTAGACATTGAATCCTCTTTATGTTATCAACGGACTATTTTCGCGAAACGATTTTGATTGATTGATTGATTGATTGATTGATTGATTGATTGATTGATTGATTGATTGACTGACTGACTGACTGACTGACTGATTGATTGATTGATTGATTGATTGATTGATTGATTGATTGATTGATTGATTGATTGATTGATTGATTGATTATTTCAAAGCAAATCAGTTTTCAATTTTTACGCTTGGAAGTGTTGTAAGTTTATGAAAGGGAGTAAAACAAGTCATGGTAATAGTTGGCCTTAAGTCGTTCAAAACTATCAAGTGTCTTTCGAAAGTTTTCATGGTTGCTAGATTACACAATTATACAAAATAAAAGAATTTAGATCTAGATTGAAGCGCTCTGATAAATAGGTTTTAAATTTTACAAAGTTTGGACAAAGTAAGCTCGTATTTGGACACTTTGGAGATATCTTGAGTACCTTCAAAGAGAAAAATAAAACTAAACCTGAGGAATTCGTTTGTTTTGAGTTTTAAAAAAGTTGCTCCCAGGAATAATAATTCCTGGCAGTCTCAAATTCTTTAAATTACATACTAGGATTTCAAAAACGGCGCAAGTAAAAAGACTCAGTTACGCGAAATAACACGAACATAGACAGCAGATTAGAGCCAGGAGAGTGAAGTTCGAAAGCTAATAGCCCTAAAGTTTCCGATCATAAGCAGGAACTTTAAAGATTCAAGACTTTTTATCCATTTCATAATCCGAGTTTCTAATGGTTGGGTGGTTGCTTCCCATACAGATAATTAGCAGTTGCTTCTGAGATTGGAGACAAGATAGACAAAGACAGGTCATCTCTAGCCGACTCAACTTCCTCTGCATCAACCGTCTTCAAACCCTCATATAGCTTCGCAGAGGATCTCAAATTTTCCCCAGCATCGACAGAGGTTTTCTGTTCAGGGTTTGTCGGCAGTGAGCTTTTATTTTGCGCTCCACCGTAGCTATCCTGCGAAATCACCACCTCCGATGACGTGGCCTAACGCAACCGAATTTCCAACTGAGTTCCAGCCAGCAGAAGGTCCATATCCGAAACCACCCCCCAAGTTTAAAGGATACCCGCCGAAGCCATTTCCCCAGCTACCTGCCAAATTTTCTCTGAAGCCTCCACCCATACCATGACCAAAGTTTGCTCCCATCAGATTACCGAGACGAAATCCAGGACCTGCCACAAACCCGTGACCTGCCCAGCCATGAGCTCCGGGGCCTTTATTACCTAACCATGCCACTACGTCAATAGATGGCGGATCATGTTCGTTATCCATGTTCCAAGTATGCGTCGACGGGCAGCCCAAGGCAGGCCTTAAACGCAAGGCAGAGCCATCATCCCAGCCTCCACACCCTCCATGGCCTGTTCCAGCCGCTTCGTTGCGAACGACGTAAAATTTTCTCGCGCCAGTTGCAGCTGACTTTTTGTGAGACTTCTTCAAACTCTTTCTCTTTTTCTTGTGCGGCTTTGTGGAAACAACAGACCTGAAGACAAGAGACAAGAGACTGAATCAAATTTCTATCCTCTGCTCTGTCGATGGGGGTGCTTACTTACCCGTAAAACCCATTGCGAAATGCTGAATACGTTGCACAACGCTGCTTGCAGTTGAAATTTAAAGCGATTCCACCATTGCGCTAAAGAGCGGATAACATAGAGCTCTGGTTTGTCTCTATGCTACGAGATCCGAATACCAATACGATAAAGTCATTTTAACTCGATCTCAGAAAACATTGGCCTTAAAATTTACATCAAGCATGGAAGGATCTTATTGAATTTCTGAATCGGAAAAACGGAAAGCATCCGTGATCATCCATGGAAATTGGTCTTCAGTTGGAGATTCTGATAATTAACGTATTTATCTATCGTACGGATCGAATCAGACAAAACAATTTATCGAATTTTTCAACGCCCAGAGCCAACGCTTACTTGTACCAGTAGGGAGCTCCCCATCCACCACCGGAATGACCCGGCTGGAATCCTCCCCATCCAGCGCTTGGTGGTCCGTAATAGTGCGTTGGAACGAGCTGCTTTCTGAAATTCGATCAGATTATGAAATTCGGTAATCGAGAGTATTTCTAAACGACACTTTTTACATATCTGGTCTACTCAAAGGGTTACGGATGAAGTTATAAGGATTTATAGACTTAAGCATGTCTATTTGAAGATCCGATTGGATGAAATTTCTCCATCTACAGGTAGGTCTTGAAAAAGAAAACGATTGTCGAAGTAATTTGCGATAGTGATAACTTATTGTCTGCTGCAGACTACGATAAACTGCAATTTTGCAAGGAAGCATATGCATGAATCTCTTGAGCGTTCCCGTGAATCTGCAACTGAACCATCTTACTTGTACCAGTAAGGAGCTCCCCATCCACCACCTGTGTGTCCAGGGTGGAATCCTCCCCATCCGGCACTTGGTGGTCCGTAGTAGTGGCAGGGAATCAGCTGCCTCCTGTCACGGTTAAGAGAGATGCAGTCGTCTTTTTTCAAATAGTTAAAAAGACCTGCTACAGTAAAGAAAAATTTCTCTCGTGTAAAGATTCTAGTCAAACTAAGAATTCAAGCCACGAAAGGCTTATAGCTTCGATGTTGCAGTACGAAATTGGTAAAATTATCCCAGAAATAGTACCTGGCCAAAGGTCGCTGGAGTACATCATAGAAGGCAGCTCACTTACTTATACCAGTAGGGAGCTCCCCATCCACCGCCTGTGTGACCGGGATGGAATCCTCCCCATCCAGCGCTTGGTGGTCCATAATAATGGCAGGGAATCAATTGCCGTCTAGACCGAAGCATTGCAGCCTGGACGTTATGCGTATTTCAATAACTATTTCCAAACTTCTGCAGACATGCGCAATTAGAGCATTGCTCACTCACTACTACAAATAACAATTAATAAATAAATAAATAAATTAATTAATTAATTAATTAATATATAATGTATATATATATATATACATATATATATATATATACATACAGATATATCCTACATGTATGTACAAACAGATCTGTATGTGAATATGCATACAACATATATGCAAATATATACACTACACGTATATATATATATATATATATATATATATATATATATATATATATATATTTGGGAATATAAAGAAATTCGTATTCGCAAAGAATGAGCTCCCGTTATTGCTAAGGAAAATACATACTTGTACCAGTAGGGAGCTCCCCATCCACCACCAGTATGTCCAGGATGGAATCCTCCCCATCCGGCGCTTGGTGGTCCATAATAATGACAGGGAATCAATTGCTTTCTGCTCTTCGTCTTCTTTGACGGTTTCTTTTTTGGGATCGGGGGAGGGGCAGCGGGTGGTGCATCTTCTGGCTCGTCTGCCTTGGCCTCCGTTGCTGTTGCTGCAGTGAGAAGGTATAGTCAGTTATAGTCTTTGGCTAGTTTGAAACTCTTCAAATTCGTAAGTCGCCACTGTTCCAAAATGTTTTGTTGACTAGTCTTGGTTCTAAGCTTTCTTATTAATGCAGGTTATTTTATCAAAAAAATTTCGAATTTTCAATAGCAAAGACTTCCTGTACTTTTCTGAGATAGTTGCTTTTGTGTAAGTGTGACCACGGTCATCTTATGTATTTTGTCTGACCACGGTCAACTGATGTATTTGGTCAATTTCTTCTATCATGGTTTTAGTTCTGCTGTTAAAAAAGCATTTGTTTCCTGCAATCACAATTGATTTGTTATTAGAACTTAAATTTAATTGCATAAATTCTAATTATTAAGTACAAAATAAATACATAAACCGAAGCAGAAAATATAATATTTGCTTACCATCAGGATCGCAACCACAGGGTGGAACCATGCCACAGGAGTATAAGGGGTGGTAATAAGGATAGGGATAATTCCACACACTGCCCGGATGATATTCAGTCCAGTAGTTCAATTGCTTTTTAGCTAAACTTTGCTTCTTCGCATATCGACGTTCTTCAACGCCAGTATCAGAGGCTTCCTTGTCAACTTTAAACTTCCTTTCTTCAACCGTCCGAACGGGATCCTTGGGCAAGTAAAACGGACTTCAGTAGGTTCTATTCATGCAATAATGGAGTGAACACCAAAGAACATAAGAAGAACAGCAGTATCAAAATATGTTTCGTATTGACATGTCTACCAATTGATTTTTGTATGCAAGCTTGGATCAAGAGGTTCGTTCATTCAGACTTCATATGACTATGATATATTTCATCTATAACGATATTTATTTGTTACTATACTTTTATTTTTATACTTGCCACTAATACTATTACTTTTAATTACCATATGCATACAACCTTTTCACCATTTTTATGACATATGTGACTAATAAAGGAAACAGGTCGAAGGGGTTCTTTAGATTGTTTGTGTGATATCTAATAGAAGAGTTTGTAGTTTTCGTTTTATACATATATATATATAAATATATATATATATATATATATATATATATATATATATATATGTACATATATTATGAATACATGCATATACATACACACAAACACATATAATATTAATGCATACTTACATATACATACATATCTTCAACCCCATATGTATATATACATAAACATACACACATATAAAGGCATAGATCCATAAGAATACATGTATATATATATATATATATGCATGTATATATTATATACACATATTCATATATACGTATATTCACAAATATTTATATTTATTTATTTAAATATAGGTACATATATAAATAATTCATAAATATAGATATTTGTATATAACCCTGATTGGTGCATAGAGATGGAAAAATATAAGAAGACAACATACAGACAGAGCGACAGCAGCGCATTGGAAATTTATTGACTTATAATTGATTCTATTTAATTGATACAATTGATTCTTTATTTACTTATTTGGATAAAGTGACAAAAGTATTCATTTAATTTACTTATGACATATACTAGTCACTCATTCTTAATGCGAGGTGTGAATGTGGCTACAAGCTGAGCTGACAATGCATTAGACAGCTTTATTCATAATTATATGTCGGAGTCAGTACATTTCATTAAGTGGTTTCCGGCGTGAGAGTTTGCAGCTTGCCTTCTTGCACTCCGTCATGTGAGCCCTTTGCTATTTCCCCCTTTACAGTGGAGTTTCTTTACGCTTAGCACAACCTCTACAAATAAATTTCTTTACCCCCGCATCTTCTACAAAAGGCTTCCTTTACCACACACCCTCCTCAAATGACGTACTTCATATCCAGCCTCCCTTTACAAACACTTTCTTCACCCCTACACAAGCCCCTAGAAAAGAACTTCTTTACCCCCATCCACCCTCTACAAAAGATTTTCCTGGATCCTACCACTCCTCTAACAATGGAGCATGCGCACATGCGACCGTACCTTCTCATCTGTTGCATCTGCAAATTGCTCTTTAGTTTCACCGTCTACTTTTCCCATTGTACTCGTCAACTTAGAACGCCTGGTAGAATTTTCTCCCCTGGCCTCGTTGCCTTGCTCTTCAGAATATTGCGATGCATACGTGTTATCACTATCCGCAGATGGCGATTTGTCAGTATCTTCTGATGCTTCTAAATCATCTTCATTTCCTGAAAAGCCTTTTCTTTCCGCCTGATTATCCAAAGGTGTTTCATCCGGATTGTAGTCATCCGCTTCGTCATATCTTGGTCTGCCCAGCGACAGTTGGCACACTGTAGCAAGCAACAAGATTACAAAAACTCTGGTGTTCATGGTTATGAACGTCTTGCTCGGTTTTGCAAGCAGGGACGCTTTGAATATGCGAACCCGCTAGATGTTTTGTTACTCAAGTCTGTACCAGTTACTTTTTTATGTCTACTTCAAAGGCCAACGTCAAGATTCGATAGTGACATAACCCCACTTTGTCTGTGAGTCCTGCACAAAAGGTTCGCCGTCCGATAGAACCCTGCTAACGGCTTATCCACTTCAGCATTGAAATCGCTTCAATGCTCAGAGTTACAACTCAATTTAGCGAGCACGCAACTCGTTTTGCACGCAGCTACACGCGTGCTACCCACCGCGCTCTTGGCGTTCGTTGATCGTCACTGATCACGCAGCACGTGGAAGATAAGCAAAGAAACCCAACTGCATCTAGAGCGCCCTGAGAGCCATCCTCGTTTTTTCCTCTGACTGAAAGTACTCCAAGAGCAGCACGCACTAACCATTGCTATCTATTTTGGAGTGCTTCCAACAAAAACATTATATCTCTAGTTAGAAACGAATTTCAATCACTAGACTGTTATTATCAGATTAGCAATGTTTCGAACTTGAGGGTCATGATTGAATTGGAGTCGACCAGGAGGGAGGAAACCCTCCGTCTAATTAAGGTATCAATTTCGATGCAATTAAAATTAGAACTTGTGACGTACACAGCTTTTAGGGGATAGTTCCAAGCGCAAAGAGTCTTCAGTGAAGATCATAAAACGTTTTTGGCAAGCGCTAATGATGCATGCGCCTAGACTCAGCCTTGACTCGAAAACATATGCATAATATAATATGTGATTTTCATACTTTCGGACCTTCAGCGGGAGAATTTCGATGTGCGAAAGCCGAAGCATTCGTAGTTGAATTGAAACATACTGCGAGAGCAATATTAGTTTCTCGCGCCATGCCTCGTGAAAGTGGTCCTCCATGGGCGAGTATCCGCATAATTTTGAGTGGAAAGAAATCAGTGTGAGTTTTATTCTATTGAGTTTACATGAATCGAGCTGTTCAATTTACTCCATCAGGATGGTAAGTACTTCGCGACACATTGAGGTCAGGCGCATGCCCGATCTAAAGAAGTCTTAGGATTAGGAATCGCATCAAAAATATCGCTCTACAAAGGTACCTATCCAAGTGTGTTTATACCTATTCAACTTTCTACCGCATCCTGATACGGATATCAAGTAACCTCAAAAAATATCTTCAACTCGATGTAGCCACCAGGAACGTCTCCAATCTTAGACGCCCACTTGCCATCGCCCTCAGTGACGTCAGTAGATGATGATGCGTAGACAGCCAACGTTATGCACTAAATCCATCGACAGCATCCTTCCAACCCAATTAATTAAAATTGAATGCCAAAGCAAAATGAATGCAAACCCCCCTTACATCGCTTACAGGTTTGCAATACTTGTAAAAGATATCGGAAGAGTTTTTTCAATGTTTATTAATTACGAAACACGTCTTTCCTCTCTTAACTATGGAAGAAGCCAGCCTCACAGGTCAATTGCTCTAAAAACTCTCCTCGAGAAAGCTACTTATGAAAGCTCGTGAATAAAACATTGACCCTGGGGATCATAGGCGCTTATAAGTCACAAACTAAGGTACGGCAATAGATCATACGGGACACCGATGGGCTTGCTATTACTGTTAGGTAGGAGTTATAATATCACATCAGCACATCACAGGCAGTATTATTAAGAAGTGGTAATCCAACTGAGGAAGATTTTCCATATTTAATTCTGCAAAAGTCATAAAGATAGAGCTAGGAGTTACGAAAAACGTCGACAGTTTTAGCATCAAATAGGGGGTCCACACTTAGCTCAAAGCCTTCCTACTACGCTCTTACTAATCAATCCAAGATGAATTCGTCACAATCGAGTCGTTATTGGTATTATAGGAAGTTTCTCAAAGTTTCTTGTAAGGCTTTTGAGGAATTTGCAACAGAATTCACGTTGGAATTCAAGTACCAAACAAGTGCTTCGACTAGCTCTTTCAGGCAAAGAGCAGCATCACGATTCTGAAAAGCAACTGTCGAAGGCGAGAAACTAGCTACTGTGAAGAAAACGGACGGTGACAATGAGTGCTCGAATCTATCATAAAATAGCAATCTTCATAAGCAATGATAACAGGATCCGAATCCTAAATATTTACCAAAAAAACAAGCCGAGTTAAAAGAAGGTTTGTGGACGAAAATAGCACAAACTAACGAACATCCCTCATTTTTATGCGATCCCGAGGATCCGCAAATTTTTTGTAACTTTCCACTATAAGCACTTGCTTTTAGAGGATGTGAGTCATAATTCAAAATAATCCAGCCGTCAAAATTACACAGTTCATAGATTCTTTCTTAAAGCCGATGGCACATGGAGCGCCATTACTTATTAGAGGCACCACAGAATTTGTTTGCAAGCTGCAAGATCTACTGCTAGAAACCATGAATCCTGTGAATTCGTAGATGTTCACAATAGACATCATATTTTATATCTAAAGAAAGAAGGTAAAGAAAGTATCCCAGCATGTAAATGCGCCTGGTAAAAACCAGAGACAGTACTTACAGCCAATACCACGGGCAGCTGACTTTCTCACCAAATGTTTGGCAAAGCGATGGGCGTCCGCATTCCTGTGAACTACACAAGCTCATTTAAGAAAATGCTCATCGACATCTTGCCTGTAGTCTTACATATACATAACATAGTTTTTTTGTTTGCGAAGGAAGCAAGGGATAGCTTTAACAGGTCTGAGGCAAAGATGTTGAGAGTAAAGTTGGAAGGGACAAACTTTGATGTTGACATCTCCAAGGCGATCTTGCCATCGTCACGTCAATTCCATTCCTTTTTCGATTAATGAGAATCCGAAGAAATTGCAACAACATAGCAGATTAGAAAAAAGTATGCTTATGTCTTCATTACATACTTTAATAAGTTAAACCATAGTCTATCCTATGAACAGCAAGTCACATGGCTAAGCTGAGCATTGAAGAATTGCTAGCGAAAGCGTAACAAGCGCGTAACAGTAAGCAGGAAACTAGCTAATCGCCGTAACATGCCAAAGATCAAATATAAACATACCGAAACTGCTACATATCAGATGAAATCATATATGCCAAAAGAGCCCGCTTTTCCAAAACGTTTTCGCGTCTCCGTCTTTTACATATACACAGATCATAAAAGCTGATAATCAACTAGCTAAAAAGATCAGACATAAACATACCGAAACTGCTACGTGTGACATCTAGCCACATAAGCTGAGGTAACCCAGTCTTCCAAAACTTTTTCGTAAATCCACCCATAACTGCTTTAAACGAACACATTGTTTACTAGAACGGTTGGTACTTTGATCATCGACAGAAAAAATTCGGCAATTCAACTTTGGCCAGCAATACGGGGTGCGATGTCGCCACTGACTTACAGATGGCACGTTAGCTGCTCCATGTCTGTGGCTTCAAAGATCACTACCGTTTCCATAAAGACAATCGGAATGCTTGGTCAATGAAATTGCATGAATTTGCAGAAAATTTTGCTCTATAATATTCTATAATTCTTATATAAAACCGTTTAACGATTACTCCGGTAATCAGCTTCTTGTTGAATTTGTATTATTTCTATGTGTGAGCACTCGCTCTTCCCACTCTACAATTTCAATACCACCTACTTGGAAATATCCTTTCGTTATTTGGAATCATAACTGCTACATGAAGTACATCTATAAAATCAGTTTTAGTCCAAAAACTCATTTTTATTTGATACTCTGTGAAATACTAGTGCTATATTGATGATTTTAATTAATACTGCTTGTAATATGCTAGTGCTCTAATGTTGATTTTTATTAATTCTGACTGTGATATTCTAGCGCTCTAGTGTTACTCCTACCTATCAGTAATGGTAAACCTACCGAATCCCGATAAGGTCGATTGCCAGACATCGGTTTTCACCTTATTAACGCCAATGGTCCCTTGGATCAAAAGTTACTCGCTACCTTCTTTAAGTAGCTGTGGCGATTTTTTTAGGGTCTTGTATTGTGCCGACACTTACACAGTGAAGACACAACTGGTGTAACAGATCAATACGTTCATTAGACCACAACATCTTGCCCAGTAAAGTTCTGGTTGAACGAAGTATAGTAAATAACCGTATTAATAGATAAACAATAAATTAATTAATTAATACGTAGATAAATGAAATATAACTAATAAGCAAGTGATAACAAAATAAACATGTAAATAAATTTATTAATTATTTAATCAATGCCTTACAAATAATAAATCCGTCAATCTATAAGTCAATCAATAAAAGTCGTTCAGTTTCCTAGGTTGCGTAAACAGGAAACAATTCAATCGACTACATAAATAACCCTTACCGTACAGTTAATAGCGATCACAAACACCATTCCATCCACGAATGGAAGGCCTAAGTGTGAAGTTTGATCGAGGTATTGCCCTTCTATTGCAAGGTCACGTTTGCGGACAGTGGCGGCGCTTGGTTTTGTGTACAGAAGCCTAAGATTAGATTCCCCTTCTGGCTTCCATAGCTGCGACCAAAACAAATGACTGACGCAAAGGCAATGAAAATGAATCCCAGGCTACGGCTATCATTCGGTTGCACTTCTGAGCCGACGGTAGAGTTTATTAGGAAGGTGTTGTGTTGAAGAGCCGCGGCAGCAAGTTGAATGGCGCCAGTTCTGATTTTGCTTCTCTTGACGATGGGCAAGGGTAAGAATTTAATCAGCAGATACGAATTATGATTCATTGCCTCGTTTAATTAAAATCTAGTTTAACACCACAGACGCGAAGGGACGTATAGACGATAAATAATTAAACGACGCTTAAACAACTGCTAAACACCAGTTGTACACAGATACACGACATAGTTTGTCTTACACTGTTCTGTTGATTGTTTAAAGTTCTGTTGAAGCTCATCACATCACTCGAAAATCGCTCAAATGACTGACGGAAGTTAAACGCGCTTGCTGTATAAGATAAAAGAAATGGCAACTGTATTAGTACACCTTGGACTGCGTTGACGAGGTTTAATTGCTTTTTTGTTCTTCACTCCCCCAAAAAATCTGCTCTCAACAGACAGGGTGAGTTTGAAGTATGTATTGCAGTCTGGCACAGCTTTCACTGCGAGGTTCAATTGGAGACATTTCTAATCAATGAAATACCCAAAAAATTTGTCGCCAAATAGTTACTTAGCCAAAGATAACTTTACTAAGTCACTAGAGCGCAGGCGCGGAAATTAACTTGCCCAAGCAATTGAACAACTTGTTTGTTAGGCAGGCTTGTGTTGAACTTCCATTTTGATGATATTCTTTCTTTCTAGTTGCACCGTCACCAAGTACGTGTGCCGACAACACAGCTCACGCACCTAACTGCGAGTACTGGAAGCGGCTTGGACACTGTTCCTCGGAAAACTTCGGAAATTTCATGAGAGATAATTGTAAGCTATTCCATTCTATCTACAGTAGTTATATACATAACGTAAATATAGTGCATATATGCTTATGTACTGCGTACATAAATACATATAGTTGTACAAACATATATTTATACATATATGCATATAAATAGGCATATGTATGCATATATACATATAAATAGGCATATATATATATATA
>QQSS02190608.1:0-13178 GCA_003687565.2 Craspedacusta sowerbii
ATATATATATATATATATATATATATATATATATATATATATATATATATATATATGTATGTATGTATGTATATATACATATAGTAATAAAATAATATAATATAATATATAATAATACATAATTAGTTCTATTATTAAAAGTGCGTGTGTGTGTGTAAAATGAAAACAATAGGCTACTATGACGACCACACTAAAGCACACCGACAGATAATAACAAACAGAAAGCTCAATTACCTGGCTCTTGCACCAGCGGATGGTAAACAACTATGTCCAGCGGGGCAAAGAAAGTCTCCTGGAACTCATAGACGGCGCTGCCATTGAACTTGTTTGCCTTGAACAGCTTCTGGCTCTTGTACTCCGTCCAGTAGACGAAGTTCTCGAACACCGCCACGCCGAAGGGACTCACCAAGTTCTGCACTAGGACAGCGACATCACCACCGTCGAGGTCGCTCGAGCACAAGCGACCGTGGTACATGTCCACCCAGAACAGTCTCTCCGTGGTGGGGTCCACCTTGAGACCGCTCACCCATTTCACGTGCGGACCGCTGACGACGGCCTTCCTGTCCGAGCCATCGCAGCGGGCCGACTCGATCTTCGGCCTCTCGCCCCAGTCGGTCCAGAAGAGCAAGCCACGACGGGGGTGCACGGTGAGCGCACGAAACTCCTCGTCATCGGAACCGGACACCAACACCAGCCTACTCGAGCCGTCCAAGTTGGAAACTTCCACCTGATTGCGCCCTAAATAGTTTAAGGTGATAAGACATGAAAATATAAATGTTCTTAACAAGAATAGCAAATAAAACGAACAGGCGACCATTAACAATGCAACTGCGTTCTTACCGAATCACCGATACAGATTTATGCATTTCGCGGCATACATGCAGGGAATATAAGGAAATTTCTGAAAGCAATTTGAACACCGATAACAAGCCTTTTCGCAATTACTAAAGAAAAACCTTAACGGGAAAAGCATAGCCTAGTGTTTTTCTGAGACCTTGTGTAAACAGTAAAAAGAAAAAAAAAAAAAAAAAAAAGAAACAAGAGCAACAGATCTGTCATGATGGTACCTTACTCGAATATTGTTTTGGTAAGCCCGCGTTTAGGAGGCTGCTGAAGCAAATTATTGTTATAGTTTATGAGCGACTTATCGCTATGGTTAATCGCCAACTATAAGCCGCGTCTAAGTCATGCCAAATCTTTCAATAGCAAAGTTTTTTAAACGCAGCTTGCTTCATCCTCAAAAAACACACGACAATCTCACCAATAATTTCCAATTCATACGAAAAGAAATAGAGTCGTCCTACCAAATACACTACGCGCTTTCATACAGGCGGCCATTTTTTTAGGGCGTTAGAACAGCGTTAAAAAAATTCATGAGATCCAATCCAAACATCGGAGTTAAAAGCGTCTGGACTCGGGGAAATCCGGGGAAACTCCTGGTTCTTCACCACCAACAACAACAACCCTAGCTCAAAAGGACTACAGCTTGAACAATTAGCCCTTGTAGCGTTGACTTTTCAGTTCCGGAAAATCAGTTCTTCGTTCAGGCACCCTAGTTCACAGAGCCTCCTCCTTGATTAATTAGCCTTGTAGCCTTTGTTAAACAGTAAATGTTGATTTCGATGAAAATGGCTCACCAAGGGGGTTTGGGGGGGGGGGAACCAAGCTTTAAAGATTAAGCGGCGATGAAGGAGGAAGGTCAAAGTTCTCCAAGCCACTAGAGGAAACGCCACGGCAAGCCTTCCGTCAGAAGGTCGGGTGACCTGCAGCAGGTCGAAGGCCGCTCCAATCAACAAAGCCTTTCAACTAAACCGGCCGTTAACTTTCCCTAACTTCGGGTCCATAGTGAAAATAAAGAAAGTAAAACCTAATCTGACAAAGAAAGTACATCCCCCGTCTATGTATATACAAGAAGTCAACCACATGCTAGAAAACACGTTTTGGTCAGCTAATTTACCATGTGGCGAGTACAAAGACCATTAGCAGCTGAAAAACTACACAGCGTCATATGCAAAAAAAAAAAAAAGAAGGAATCTTTAAAAAAAAAAGGCCATAAATAGCAACAAACAAAACAGAAAAACATAACATTTTAGAACTTTCTACCAAATATACTTTAATGAGTGTGTGCAAGTAAACAGGCACTCGTGCTCAACTGTCCGTGCCACTTACTTGCCGTCCAGTATAGCTTCCTCCCAACCCAGTCTAACGCTAACGCCTCTGGCTTGTCCAGCCCGCTGGAAACAACCATATCGACGCGGTCGGCGCCGCTCTTCAGAGACATCCTCGCAATGGACTGGTTGACGTTGTCGATCCAATAGAGCACGTCCTCCCTCTGGTCGACGGAGATGGCCACAGCGCTTCGCACGCGGCTGGTGATCGGTCTATGATCGATGTCGTTCGTAGAGATTTGGCGAATGTCGATTCGATTTGAGAAAATGAGCTGAGGATGTGGAGCTAAAGGAGCGAATGACGACTCAATTCCATTAATCGAACACAAAATACAAAAAAAAATAATAATAATAATAAATAAAAAATAAATAAATACGACAAATATCCCATATCAGACTCACCAGTGAACACTTAAAAACATCCAAGATAAATTGAAAATAAATAATAAATACCTTCTGCCCTGCATGTGCTCTGGTCGCCGTTGAGGTGGTATCGAGGGAGACAGCTACACTTGAAGGAGCCTTTCAAATTCGTGCAGATTTGACTGCACGCTCCCGGCACGAGGCATTCGTCAACGTCAACGCAGGTCTTATTATCGGAGCCGAGAGCGAACCCGGGACGGCAGGAGCATCGGTAGCCCAGGATGAGGTCGGTGCAAACATGCAAACAACCGCCGTTGTCGCTCGCACACTCGTTAGTGCCTGAAAACCACGAATCACGTTCCTCAAGAATCACACACAACTTCAATGCATTCTCTGCCATTTTAGCATGGCACCCGGTACGTGCATTACTTGCATAATGTTACCGGGACCAACAACATGCCACTCAGTAGAGGTTTATAGCCTGATTTCACAGAGAATCTACACTACAATGCTATAAAAACATGCACATGGCTAGAAAAATCGTGTATGGCTGCCTCGGCCACTGGAAGCACAGATGCACAGGAAATACCCTAAATGAAATTTAAATAAACCAACGAGAAGTCAGCTTGGTCAATCCTGCGGCCTAATTGGACACATGCAAACAATTATACATGCATATATATATATATATATATATATATGTATGTAAAATGTGTATAATTATGTTTGAAATACAAGCACATACCACAAAGGACAGACTCATCATCTCCACTGGGGCAGTCACTGATCTTATCACAGAGCGATGATCTCTCTATGCACTTGGTACTGGACAAACAACGATACTGAGTATTGGAGCATGGGGGTGGAGGAAGGGTACCTAGATGCAACATAGTCTCAAGTAAGGTGTTCAACAACTACTTACAGAAAAGCTTCATGCATGGCTTACTTGCAGTACAGATAATTTTCCATACTTGACCTCACATATTTAACCCATCAACTTTCAAATAATAGCTGATGCTGACCTGTTTCACTATGTCCTTAACGAACCATAACAGTCAAAATACAAAAAGAATTGATTCTAGCGGAGTCTCGAAAATGATGTGGCTCACGTACATAAACCTATAACTACTTAGCCATACGCCTTACATTCCACTAAAGCAAATCTGTTCCAAATATATATGTGCACTATCCCATATATTTTTTTTTAGTACATAAGCCCTCAGCATGTTGAAATACACAAAGTAGCTCCCACTTACCACAACTGCTTTCATCAGAACCGTCACCACACTGATCAATGCTGTCACAACGAAAATGTTCAGGAAGGCATTTTCCATTAGAACACCTATATTCGCTGGTTTCACATGTCTTAACAGCACAATGCTTCGCAGACTCATCCTCACCGTCATCACAGTCAGCTTGCCCATCACAAATCCAAGTATTATAGATACATTGACCTGTCGAGGAGCATCTGTATTGGCCATCATGACATTGTCCAGGAGTGGTAGATTTCGACAGGGTAGTTGACGAGGCTAGCTTTGGAGTGGTTTCAGTTACTGTGGTCACTTTGGATGTTGTAGGCAAGGAAGCTGTGGTTAATGCACCTAGCAAAGATGCAAAATTTGCTAACAGAAAAGCAGTTGTGGTCAGCCAAAGAGAACTCCTTCGCATGCAACTAGCTGCAACTATCATCAGCATATGAATTAAGCACAAAGCTTCTCAAAAATGAATCACATATTTTGCAGATAAAATTTGTTATACTTCTGACATCTTCATACCTGAAGCACACCCATGTTCATCAGAGTCATCGATACAGTCAGGGTGGCCATCACAGCGATACATTTCCATAATACAAAAACCACTGAAAACGCATTTGAACTGAGAAGGATGGCACGGAGTGGAGCTGCAGTTGGCTTCATCACTCTTATCGCCACAGTCGTTACGCTTGTCACAGTGCCACAACTTTGTTATACAGCGACCATTTGTACAACGAAACTCGTCAGAACTACAGCTGCGCCTAGCACAATCCTCTTCATCTGATGCATCACCTTCTCCACAGTCATTTACACCATCACAGCGCAAGTACTGCTTTAAGCATGTTTTCGTGACCTTACACTGGAAGTCGTCGCTAACGCAACTATCAGATACAGCTGAAACCATAAACATCTGTATTTCAAATTTCCTACGCAACACCTTTACACGATAAACAGAAACAAAATTTCTCTCTCTCTATATATATATATATAATACTCAATACAAAACTGATCAGCAAAGAGTTTTCAAGTGATTCACAAAACTTTGTTTGGTGCTAAGCTTGAGATTTATGAACGGCAAGTCAGATTCTATCAGATTAGTACAACTTACGGCATCCAGGACCATCAGTTGTAGATTCGTCACTGCCATCACCACAGTCATTGGATTTATCACAAGTCCATTTGAGTGGAATACAGCGACCATTTTTGCATCTAAAATTGGATGTGGCGTCACACGGCCTTCCACTTGCTGCAAAAAGAATGAAAACACCATGCACAAATCACACAATACATAAACAATCTAGCTATATAACGTAAGACTCTGGAAACATGATCCTACTAATTCTTCAAAAACGAAAGCAACAAAAATTTGTCACCAGATTTTCCTGTCATTAGCAATTTTGGGTTCCATTTAGGCTCAGGACAAAATGGGATCATGAAAATTACTAGATGAGGTCAGAGCACAAAAATGTCAAGAAAAATGTCACCAGACTTTCCTGTCATTAGAAATTTTGGATCAATATATAGGTCAGGAGAAAATGGGATCACGAAGCATACTAAAAAACTCATACAAAAAAAACTAGATCAACAAGAAAAATGACAGAAGAGCAACCACATAGAAATCTTGAATTTCTCAGGATGGGTTTATAAACCGTGTGTACGGCCAAAGGCCAGACCAGAGGAGGCCAGAATAGGAGAGACAAGATCAGCCGTGTTCACCAACAACTAGGGATTACCAAAAGGTTTAGAAGGGGTCAGACGTGGCAAGTTCAGAAATGAATAGAACATTCCTTCTAGTCCCAGCATGAATGCCAGGCAGCCAGCTGGAGTGCAGATCAATCCAAAACTTAATCAGGACAGCGGCGGATACGAAACAGGAATAAGATTGGAACTGGCTCTATCCTGGTCGAACGCCGCTATATACGACCTGCTCTATTGCCACCTACCATTCATTCCGCAACACAATGACCATAGGGAAGAAAAAATTAATATTATAAATCCTTTAAAGCCGCAGCTCTTTAAGAAAAGAAAAGTCCCAGGCCTTATGAATTAGAGGACAGCCACCGTCCCTAACAAACCTTAAGACCGATACAGGCGATCGTAAGTCATCCAGCCGTCACTAAGCATTTACAGACCGTGGCTGAAGGCCTTGGATGAGACTTGAGCTTAACACGAACGTACCGTTTAACCCTGTAAACACCAAAGGCTCAAGGCTTCGTCTCAGTTGCCAACGAACCGAAATCTGAATTACTGGCAGCTGGAAAACCACGCGCCCGGTATTGCCAGAGTGAAAATCCCCTCAGCATATTCCAAATCTTATAACTTGGTATTCAGAAACAAAACCGCGCCGCCCGGATGACTAAGGCAAGCTCATATGTACGATCAACGAAGTTCAGCCCAAAAACAATCAACGCACTTATCGCGAGAGCGCTAAGGAAACCCAATAAAGTCTGGCATATGGTAGATGAATTTGCGCAGATCTTTTTTTCTCTTTGATTTGCGCCGAAGCCTGACCAAATACGAAATGCAACCACTTTTTTCATTTCAATTAAGTCTGCATTTAACGTGAACGAGCATAAAGGATTCAACACATGCTTGAGTGGGCGAGAAACCGCACCATAGAAAGAAGGCGGTCGGGGAATGGCAACTAGCCACGTAGTGCCAACCTGCAAGGGGAAGTTTATGAAAATTATGCTTGGCGGGCAAAGTTTACGAAAATTATGCTCCGACATTATCCCATATCGAATGACAAAAGCTAACTGGAGTTAGGCAAATCGAAAAGGCTGGACCAGTTACGGCGAATTAGCTTAACAACCAATGATGACCACTCGGAGTTCATTCACTATGCTCGAGAATGATGGACGTCCCGACGTGACGCCATTAAAAAACAAAGCAGGACGAAAGAAAACTGTGATCAAAAACTAAGGAAGAAGCAAGAAAAACTTTGCTTTACAGAAGTCTTAAGCGAGATGCAAATGTTGCAACTCGAAGTCAAAACAAACCTGGGCACGATTTCTCGTCAGATCTGTCTCCACAATCGTCTTCACCATCGCATCTCCATGCGCCAACAATGCAGGAGCCATTTTCACAATGAAATTCCCCTTCCTCGCACTTTTTTGGCGGCATGGCTACAATGTAAAAGTCCCCACCAAAAAGTCTGAAACAGCAATCTTCTAACATACGACCAAAACAATAGTTAGAAAGAGTGACTTACATTCTAAAATAATAACTTTTTTACGGCAACTTAGCGTTGTATTTGGTAATTCTTCGGACTCGAGATGTCGAGCCTGAAATCAAACACCGAGCTGAAAGAACATCGCCGAACCTTAGGTAAATAAAGCAGTATTTGAACTACTTGCACTAACCTACTGCGCGTTGCCATTGCAACCCTACGAAAAAGATCAACGACGAGAATATTCTTTTCAGTCCTCTCATTTCTCCAGTCGCAACTACAGGCAAAATGTCAACTTAAAGTCCTGTATTAGTGCCACACGTCTAAACTACTCCCATCGATTCGAAATGAAGGGCTGCCATGGTGCTTTCGTGGGCTTTCGTTAATAGATCTCCAGCCTTTTTGAATTCCCTGCGTTTTGATTGGTCAATGGAACGTTAATGGAACGACTGGTTGAGAATCTCATGAATGGTCGGTTTCGACGGGGGACCACTTGTGAATGTAGAATGCTGAAGGCTTATTGAATGCGAAAAATTATTAATGGATGAAAGTCTCGTGACATTGGACAGTTTACGGAGAAAAGCTTGTCTGAGAAATAACCTGCTGTCCACAAACATTTTCATTCGCAGTTTTAAGATTTAATCTCTCAGCTTTCCATTAGGATGATTTGGCATGTGGCGTTCGAAAACTGCTCTGCTAGCAAAATTCCTATAGAAAGTTGTGTCTGCTAGGAATTGATTATTTATTGCAGTCCAAGTTTAATTCTTATGGTTTCAAACGGCGCTGCATTTTAAAAAATGTGTTTGACACTCACGAGGCTTGAGTGTATAATTAAGAAAAGACATTTTCCACGAAGGGAAATTCAATTGAAGTATGGTCGTAGCCAGCATCGAGGAGTACGCCAAATATACTAGAGCTGTTAAGGGATCTCACGTGTTTTTTTATGTAGAGGCCTTGATTTTTATTTTTGATTTAAGATGTTGCGCAACTGGAGACTCTGAGAAATCAGCTAAAAGTTTCTAAAGATCCTATGGCCAGAAAATATTAATAGAACTTAGGTGCAATATGTATATATATACTTGAAATTGGTGCATATTAATTTATTCATCTGATGATCTATTGTGCTATTGACACCTTAATTAGAACAAGGTCTTGCTGATGAGTATTGGAGCTCATGCAACTTCTCAAATAAAGCATCCAACCAAAGAATGGTTGGATGCTTTCGAACTGGTGACACCAAATGCTTAGGACGCTTTCTGCAACGATAGCCGACTTATTGTCTGCTCGAAAGCAGCTCCACATATTGTTGACTCGACCATTGCTGTTCTTGAGCCACCCCCTGGGTCTGATAATATTTGCTTTTCCCCCCTTAATCACCAATGTAAACTTTACCGAATATCTCCCACAAAGTCTTGCTTTGTTCATTTTTGGACTAAGGATTTTTCAGTACGATTGCCGAGAATACCAAGGAAACTATAAAAGATATGTGAGGTGAATGAATGCATGACATAGCAGGAGATTCTAGGTAAAAGTATTTTTTTTTCATAATTTCCATGCAAGTGCTTCTATTTGCATGCATACAAGTATTTGCATGAAGGTAATTGCAAGAGTGTATCAAGAATGTATTTTTATAACTTTACGTACATTTCAACTCGTACATTTCACGACTTAAGGGGATTAATATACGGTCAATATTTCCATCGTAGAGCTTACACATTGTGGTTGTGTATTGAATTAAACGGTAATATCAAGAGAATACAAAAACTGTCTTATCTGAAATACTAAGTGCGTTTGAATCCCCTGTTCAGTCCACCTTTCTTATCGAACGCGCAATTTTGGTTGTTTCCCCGTCTGATACCCCCGGATGGGTCGGCCTCTGATTTCGATCGTGAATATTTGATAAACAATATGATCGACGGCACGACGCTTGCTTCTGCCGTATCAACTGCGTTGGCAACTCCCGACTAATTTTCGGAACCTCTTGTTTTTGTTGCGTTCTCCAACTGAAAATCAAATTCAAAATCAAAATAAGTTTCCGAAGTGTGAGCGTATAGATATGTTTTCCTTAGATAAAGACTCGAACTAGCAGTCATTCAGTCAGCTTTTTGTTAGTTTTTTTGTTCGCCATTCACACTTCCAGGGGGACATAAATCTGTAATAACTTTTAAATCGTGGACCCATCTTTATTTTTCTTCCACCAAAAATCAGAATGCTTCTACAAGCTTGCCTTGCTTGGAAATCCTTGTGAAAACATTATAATCATATCGTATCCATGACAGCTGAAACTTACCCAAGCTAAAATGATGCACCCGATAAGAATGTAAAGCCGAAGTTGAACAGCTGTGCATTTCGGACGAGTCTTATGCGTAGGAATGCCACGTTAATCATACGTCACTGATGCATAAACCTCAGCAGCTAATCGCGGACGACAAACGTCCTCTAATCAAAATACTTGAAATGCTAGCTAGAAGAAAAACCCGCCACAAGAAACGCGTCTTCGGCAGCATGTCGGATTAGGAGAAACCTTACTGATCATATCGTAACGTGAAACTGTCGGACATGTCTCACCAGAAATTTGTTTAGTAGACCGTCATGACAAATATAAAGATGTGTCGCGGCCAACCTGCGAGTCTGTTGTGTACACATCCATATGTGCATGTATACATGTGCATATATGAGCAGAGCAACGTTGCAACATGCGTCAAGTTGCTGTGCTAGAGTATGCGCATCCGAGTTAGGTCTGCGAATCCGTCTCCGCTAGCACGCATTTATAAATACACAATGGCGGGAACAGTGTGACGTCTTCGCCGTATTCGACGGGCTTCAAAGAGAGAGAGAGAGAGAGAGAGAGAGAGGATGTATAAGTATACCTACACACACACACACACACACACACACACACACACACACACACACACACACACATATATATATATATATATATGTATGTATATATATATATATATATATATATATATATATATATATATATATATACATACATATACATATCTCTAGACAGACAGAAATATTTCTGTATAGTCCATTTGCATTGATTTTTTATAGATTCATTGAATTAAAGATCCGTAAATTGATCGAGGGATCGATCGATTGATTGGTTGATTGATTGACTGATTGATTGATTGGCTGGTTAATTGATTAATTGATTGATTGAGTGAGTGATTGGTAAATTAATTAGAAAGAGAAGCCGTTTGTCGATCGATTGGTTGGCTGACTAGTCGACTTCCACTTTCTTATAGTACGTAGCTGCAAGTAAATTATTAATGAATAATTCGAAGGGCTCATGAGCTGGTAAGGTGAGAGTGAGACAGGGAGAGGGCCCACGCGCGTGTGTGTGTCTCTGCGTGTGTTTGTGTGTGTGTTTGTGTGTGTATGTGTGTGTGTGTGTGTGTGTGTGTGTTTGTGTGTGTGTGTATTTGCAGAAGACGGCGATAAGGAAGCAATCTAGAGTTCTGATTTCGAAGATCTGTGAAGCTGTTCTTAGCGTACGTAACTTCGTAGACAGATTAACACACGTGGTATCACGCCCATGTCCTCGTGCCCACATACATGTGGTTGTCGTGGGCAGCGGCTGCTAAAGGAATTTTGCTGCCGCAACGCGGTTGTAAGTAGAAACCAGTGACACACCCTGACCGCTGATAAAATATGTCAGATGGTTTCCACAGATGCGGGCAATGTGCTAAAATAGATCCTGCTGCATTACTTAGCAAAAGAAAGCCACAGACTGTGATATCTACGGTTAGCACAATCCATGCTCGCCTGATTCCTGTGACTAGGAATGCTTAACATGAAACTTTTGGTTAATCAAAGGTAATACTGTTAGTGCGTTTAGTGTTTTCTCGTAAACCGAACTGCGCCAGCAACAGATATGGAGTGATTGCATGCAAAAGATGGGCGCGACAATTCATGTTTATGATGAAACTTTATGCATGACCTCCTCCACGTATATAAATAAAATATAAATAAATATATATATATTTATTTATTAGTTAAGTATCTTTAAAGGATATGATTGCCCATGGGTATTCAAATTGGGACAAGCCTTCTTAATAAAAATTCTTTCCTTAATTTTAAGATACAAGGTGCTACTGTCCCTAGAGTGGATGACAAAGTCCGAAAAAGATATGGCAGCATTACAATTGAAATTTTCACACATGGTGTGTGTGTGCGTGTGTGTGTGTGTGAGTGTGTGTGTGTGTGTGTGTGTGTGTGTGTGTGTGTGTGTGTGTGTGTGTGTGTGTGTGTGTGTGTGTGTGTGTGCGATCGGTATTCAAGGGGTCATGTCGGGTTAGATTAGTCATAGGTGGGTGTCAAACCGCTCAAGAAAAGTGAGAGTTATTTCAGAAGTCCAGCTGTAATGAGCAACACTGAAAATATTGGCTCGCTTCCAGATCTCCGCTCGAAGAAAGCTGAATAAACACATTGCCTCTTCCTCCCACGCTTCATCGAACTCAAATATTTTTCAAGACTCGGTACAAAGCCGAAAGTAGTAACTTTTTATAAATCCGGTTTCTTCGGCACGCTAGGGGAAAACCCGCCATATTTAAAAATGGGGTGTTCATTTTACACCGGATGTTGGCTGTTTAGGAAAGCAGGAAGTTCGCCCCTGCGTTGCACTGGATAGCTAAGCATATAAGACTGCGGTGAGCGTGTGGGAAACGGCACTCTCTCAAACGGCGCCATTGAATTTCGAATTCTCACGCAACCGTTCGTCTGATAGCCAAGAATGGCGAAGAAACTGTGGCATAGAAAGAAGCCAAGCTTGCGTTCATTTAAGGATTAGAGAAGCTGTCGATTTGTCAAGAAATTCCATTTTAATCTCGAGAAGCTTGGCTATACAGTTTACCGAATAACATGCCTTCAACGTGTGTTTTTGATATCTGCTTGTTTTCTCAAAACCTGAAATTGTTGTGTTACAATCTTGAATTCGTCTCAGCTAGACCGATGGGAAAGGAAGCGACTCACGAGGTTGGCTTGTTCAAAGTAGCACAAACCTATACTGAATTCCATCGCGAAGTGTGTGCGCAGAATGATGACGGCCGTAGATGGTCACGTGCGCAGCATACTGTAAAGCTACCTTTTACTCCTCAAACCATGATTGGTGAAAAGCTCGCGATATGACGTTAATTTCAACATGGCTACTTTAATTCGTTGTCTTGGAATAATTCCTTTTTTTTAAATATATAACTTTACAGAAATATTTATTTGTTTGTGATTGCTCGAGCTTGTTATCAAAAGTGTTGAGGTTAGGCTTAGGCCATTCTGGTAAGCCTGCGAGAAGAATTCATATCAGACCAATGGCAATGTAGCGTTTACTGAGGAGCAAACGGTAGATTTATACGCTGTCAATATCACCAAATGTGATTTTCTACTTGAATATGCCACTTTTTGCTTATTTTTTTAAATCTCCAGCTACTACGACCTTGGATGGAACTTAATGCAGTGGTACTATTGCTTGATGAACTAGCAAGCGCTCCAGTCCGCTAAAGGGCTTCTTTCCACTAAACAATCGCATCGCGAGATTATAGTGCCAGGGTTACAGTTTCATCGACATATAGCCGAGTCAGTACTATTCCGAGCGCGGGTCGGAAGGGCAATACCTTAATGAAGCCGGGTGGACGAGGCAAGCGGGCTTTCATTAAAAGCGGCATTGCGCGCTTCGCAATCAGATCTTATGTACAAGCTTCTTGTATTTCTTTTTCAATCTCTGAAGGTTTTCAGCAGGTGCTGCGAAGTATGACTAAGCTTGAGGTATTTTATCTCAAATCTTGCGCATTTTTGATTTTCCATAGGGAAGGATGTAGAGCCGCATTGTAAGATAAAGCTTCTATATCTTTGTTGACGTCAAACACGGTGTAACAATCTTTTCGCCAATGGTTGTGTACGGATCGCTGTCAAAATAGCAGTTTCATCTAGAGAAGTCAGAGGCATGAAAGAAAGAAAAAAAGCGCGAATGTTGCAACTCATAAAATTTACGTTTTGGACAGTTTACAGGCAGTGAGAAGCCAATAAAACCAACTTTACTGAAATGATAAGCACATTGCTGTTTCAAATGCATCCATCCATATAAATACATATGTATAAATAAATATATATATATATACATATATATATATATATATACGTATAAAAACATACATACATACATACATACATACATACATACATACATACATACATACATACATACATACATACATACAT
>QQSS02190619.1:0-13177 GCA_003687565.2 Craspedacusta sowerbii
CGATCGATTCTTTATGTAGCAAAATAGTATAAATTTGGGTTTAAAATGCGTAAAAACAGAGTTCAAAGACAAGATCTGCAGTCAAAACCACTGGCCTTCTCTCTCGAACGGATCTACTTCGCGACAATAGCTATAATAATAATGATTTTAGAAAGAATAATAATAGCTGGAATTTCGTGTGGTTCCAAAGATCAGACATGCCAAAAGCTGAGTCAGTGCGCCTTTAAATTATTTATTTAAAAGTTTGGTGACCGCTTTGAAGCTTGCCTTAAATTTTTATGGGTATTTGTTTTATGCTGATCTAAAAAAAAAAAAAAATTTAGCTTGGATGCAGTCACAGGGATAAATGGTGGAGATATGGTAAGAGTAAGTCTCAGTACAGAGCCCTTGGGATCACGGAACTATCGTATTTTGGAAAGAAGTTTGGTTCCATAGATCTTTGCTTTAGGTTGGTTACCCCTCACAGCACGCTTGAACTTCGTGTTATGAACAAGCAGTCTGTAAGAGCTGATAGTCTTCTTGGATCGACGAAAATTGATTTGTTTGACTTGCTTAAAAGAAACAATGGGCACAGTAAGTTTGTATATTTTCATTCTCTTTTATGTGACTGCGTAGAAGTCGCATCTTATTTTTCCTTATGTTACTTAAGGCTATTTGCATGCTAGTTTTGCTGCTACGCTTGGATGGTAGCATGGTGCTTGTGATTTAGCTGCTGCAATAGTGTGTGAATTGTAGTTTTGTGGCCTCGATTTGGATGCACTAGGGTTTTTTGGAATAGAGTTTTGAATTCTTATCCAAATTAGAGAATTTCTTCACTGTCTTCTTTGATCTGTGGGAATGTGTCAGCGTATTGTTCTGTTACATATCTGTTATCTCTAACGTGTAGATCGGATATGGTCATTTTGGCCGTTAATCTGTGTTATTGTAATGTGCTTCACTTGCATCAGTGTTTTTATTATTTTTTATTTATTTTTACCTGGTAGTTTATCTAAGCGCGTTCTTCGATTGAGGTTTAGGTCATTGTTTTTCTACGAAAAATTTTGACTGCTTTCGTTCATAATGGAGCAATTATACGGCATTATTCAGCTGTGCTGCCTGTTTCGTTTTTACTAAATTATTGTCAGGATCTGCATCATCAGATCGATTTCCAAGCTGTCTGCATAGCTGTCTGCACGAGGCGTAACGGCCCTGCTCTTTATCTCATGCAGAGGGGAGGTCAAACGTGCTTGGCTTTAGGGTCTTTCGCTACAGTGCAGGTCTAAGTATGAGTCGGAGTTCCGCGTCGCCCTCCTCAATCTCGGAGATGAATGGCAAGTGGCAGCATGGAAGCCTTGGCAGTCATCGAATGCCCGTTGAGCGCAGGCGATGTGGTCAAAAACAATCTGATCGCAAGGTCTCGGAAAGTGCAGCGCAAACTGGGCGGCGCTGCAATTCCGCGTTGGTCACGTGTTTGCTGTAGTGTATTTGGAGAATCTGACGCAGGCACCATCACTTTGGCTGACATAGTTGGTCTTTGCTCCGTACAAAAATGCTGGTCGCATATATTTGCAATGACTCTTGGTGGATACGGTTATACTGCAGTGCCAAATAATGCGATATGGCTGGGTCATGCAGTCTCGTATTAAAGATTTTCGTCGTGCCATGTGTATGCTTCACGTTCTCGTGGGACATACCCGCGGTAAATGATTTGCCAAGTATTCTTCACGAGAAAGCGAGCCACGTGTACATTTTCAGTGTAGGGACGCCCCATGAAGTGGAGAGAAAACATGCCAAACTCTGCTTTATGATGAGAATTCGTTGTTTTCGTTTCATTATTATCTGCTTTTAAAGCTTTGTAGCTGCAATGCGGCTTATACCTGAAGCATGTATACTTAGTTCGTGAGGGAGATTGACAACCTGTGGAACGTTTTCTTAGCCCTGCAATACCCGCGACCTGTATTTGAAGCTGTTTCAAATGAGTTTCTGATGTCAAAATTTTCAAAAGAAAGGGATATTTCTACCATGCAGCCCAAGCATTCAAGCATTCGGTTTGTTATACCGTAAAAGATTCCAAGGAATCTCTTTTATAAATGAAATCTTTAATCAGTTTGCGGCGAAATTAGGAGCAGTCGTCCAAACAATCGTCGTCAGTAGGAAGGTATTATCCTACCTTTCCTCGAACGAGCATAAACATGACATTGTAAACCAACGCGTGTTGTATCATTTTCAATGCGACCAGTGTGACGCTGGTTATGTTGGTATGACCACCCAACACCTGCACCAGCTAATTAAAAGTCATACATGGTTGCTTGTCTGCTTTTATATCTTTGTAGCTGCAATGCGACTTATACCTGAAGCATGTATACATTGTAATTGGTGAGCTTTAATCGAATAATCGATATCGATGTTGTTTTGATCTTAATTTATTTTCCAATGGTTTCTACTCGGCGTGTGCGGTTCTGTTTTTATTTCGTGTCTTTTATGACGTATTCTCGCCGCTGAGGTTTTAGTTTCCAGAGCAGGCTTGGAGGCCCACAAGCAGATACTGCTCTGCTGTTGTTTGTTGCTTGTCATTTCTCAGTTTAATGGATAATTGTCGTTAATGAATATCTTGCTTATTGAAAGTTAAACAAAAACATATACGTTGTGTGTAGGTGGTGAAATAGTCTTCATCATCTGGGATGACAATTTTTACGACCAGATGTCCTTCACGATAATGGTTTTCTTGTTTTCTGCAATTTTAGCATTAAGTTTTTTATTTAAATTTCTATATCCTCTGTGTGTGCATCCGTTGTTCCCCCCTATTTAGTTGAGAATTGCATTATGAAACTTCCGATCAAATGCCTTGATAACCGTGGACGGGAAAGCACATCTGGAGATATTGACCTCGTACTTAACAATCTTCATGTTAATATGGACCTCTATCCGCCCCGAGTCGATACTTCTAGGTAAGTAGTAGCATTTTCTTGAGTTCAGAAGTTACGGAGTGAGTGCTTAACATATCATTTGGTGCAAGTAATGATTTTGACATGTGGTCATGTTTGTATGCTACTTCTTAGCTCTGTTATAGCGCTGCAATCAATCAATCAATCATTTTTTTATTTGTAAATTGGTAAAAGCTTGTAAGTCTTTTATAGGCCCTAATGATGTTGCGTGTCGTGGCCTGAAAATCTCTTCAGTAGTGGCATGATGTTCAGGATTTATTATTGTAATTAATGCATATCTACATGTAACGTATAAACTTACTTTTCAGTAATGGAGTGTTGTCTGCCTCTGAATCCAACAACTCATTGAGTAGCACAGCCTCATCTCGTGGTACTCCGACTAATAGCAGCCCTGCTCAGTCTCAGCGATCGCCGCAGATGCAACAAAACGGTGCAAATCGACCTACACCGCCTCCTCGTCCACCTTTACCAAGCCACACTTCGACTTCAGGCCTCACTTCTCCGGCTGTTACTTCGGCTACACCACCTTCCAGTAGGCTTTTTAACGTTAATGCGTATTTCATATTGCTTGTTTTACGTATGTTTGTTTTAGCATACCGCTGAGTGATACATTATTATTCTTGAAAAAGCGTTTGTTTGACTAGAAAAAGTAGCTTTGGGAAGGTGGTAAAATAATTATAAGTATTTCACACCTCTTAATATAATACTTAGAGACCCAGCGTAACGTGATGACGTAAATAATGAGGTGTCCAGAATCTTTAAAGACAATGACTAGGTAATCGCGTTGCTGTTGCAGTGCCTCCGCGGTTAGTTGGATCACCTGCTGTTGAAGAAGAACCATTGCCACCAGGGTAAACATGTTATAATTTGTGACCTATTTGTGTTCGTGCAGTGTTTAAATTGGTGTATTGTTTTGTACCTTCTTACGTGGTGTGTGAGAAAGTCTTTTTTATTATTATTTGCGAGCGCTGGAAGTACATCAAATATTGTAAATAAGACCCTGAACGGAAAAATGACTTTTAATTAAAATCTACTGGTTGTATGAGCTATAAATGACAATGTTCCTCTGTTGATGACATGCTCCCGGTACTCATCGATCCGTGCGTAGTTTTGACTTCTGTTGCATGGTATTTCGCTCTCATGTGCATGAATCAACTGTAGGTGGGAAAGAAGAGTAGACCAATACAACCGCACGTACTATGTTGATCACACAACCAGGTCGACGGTATGGGAGCGACCGCAACCTCTTCCGTCGGGGCAAGTACTTCTTTCTTTCTTTCTGTTCGTTTGGTATAAAGTTACGCAGTAGGAAGTATGCTACGGTTCCGCTAAAGTTTGACATGATTCCTGATTTATTCGAACATTTATACCTACGCAGTAGAAAAAGCATTGCAAGAATTTTTCGTGCTCCCATGCTTTTGTTGCTGTTGCTGTTATAATCAAGTTTGACCTTTTCTCCATTTGTGTGTCATAGGTGGGAAAGAAGAGTTGACCCTCGTGGACGCACGTATTATGTTGACCATAATACGCGTACGACAACATGGATGCGTCCTACGACCGAAGTGGTGAACGTCTTTGCTCAATGGCGGAATCAGCAGCAGCGCGACATTAACACCGAGCAAGCGCAGTTCAATCAGCGCTTCTTGAGCATGGTATATCAACCTTACGAAAAGTTCTCCCGAGCATGCTTCAAAGGTGGTCTTGGATGTATAGAAATGTCTGCGTGATGCTTTGTTGGTGCTTCTTGTTTTTGTTAGCAGGCATGTGTCCTTAAGGACACTTTGATCTTTATGTAGTGACGTTGTTTAGCAATGTATCTGCGTTTATACTTTTTAATCTAGAATTCTGGCTTTACTCCGGGAGCTGGTGGCCAACCGGACAGCACTGATCCCCTTGGTCCTCTACCGTTTGGATGGGGTGTGTTGTTTTTTAATAAACTTCTTGATTTTTGCTTTGTCTGAAGGTTCTACATAGCCAGTGTAGTTTTTATGTGTTATTCATAGTGTTATCTCCGTCAGTCTTCGGCTAAAGAAGTTGTCTAGATTGTTTTGTGGTCCCGGTGTGATTTTGAGAGAGCCAACGTCTCGATTGGTCTCGCATAAGTAAACTGATTTTTATATACCTGCAATTTTAAGGGATAAGCATAATCGTAACGAAGTGCCTTGTTTATAGTATTTACTTTGAAAGTTTTGAAGGTTGGCTTTGGTGAATAAAAATTGGTGTTTAGAGCCTTTGTATGCTAGTCTTAATTACATGATAGTATTTAGTCCATCGCTTATGTGTTTTGTGGATTCTATATCTTTCAGCTGTCATGTAGCAGTAACGTTGACCATATACTTTCCTCTTTCCCATGCAGAAAAGCGTACCGATGCCAGCGGTCGTGTTTATTTTGTTAACCACACGAATCGAACGACCCAGTGGGAGGATCCTCGGGTTTCTGGGTGCGAAGAATTTGCATGCCTATCTTTTTTGTTTATCATATTGTCTATAGCAACACACCCTAGTCAGCCAGAACCTTTTGTAGTAGTCATGCTGGAACTTTAGGTTGGGTTAACTAGGCGGTTCGGATTTTAGTTTTTCTTAGAGGAAGGATTTTAAGCTTGTGCCGTTCCTAGTTCCTCTAACATTTGTCTTTCCACGTCATAGGCAAAGTGGAAGTCAACAGCCATTGCCATTAAATTGGGAAATGAGATACACGCAAGATGGCATTCCGTATTTTGTGGACCACAACACGAGAACGACGACTTTTAATGGTAAAAGTAGAATTGCATGATATTTCATGGCTGCTAGCTTACGGCAGTTGCGCTTTGTTTCTATATTAAGCCGCCCTTAGTCTGGCTTGCTATGCCTTCGGGTGTTTGTCTGTGTGGAGGATGAGTAAGCCCCAAGTCCAAGTTTTATTTGTTGGTCATTTCTTATAATGCCTTTCATGTTTGCTCTTCTGTTCCGCATATAGATCCCCGCACTGGACAACCGATTCAGTAAGTGCAGCTTATTGATCCTCCCTTTAGTATGAATCGGACTTTTCCTACTGCTTTGCTGTTTTAAGTTGTTTTGCTTAAACTTTTACACAGTATAAAAAAGTTTAGTTCCAGATCTTATATTCCTCCGTGCATGAATTTAGGTATAGTAGCAGTGCCTCCGATATGACAGTTACGTGGTATGGTTATTCTCCTGTGGAGAGAAGTGAAGATATTTGTTTACTGGTCTGTCTGCTAGATTGAGTATCTCTGTCTTCTATCTGGTTATTTGTGATGCCCGTATTTTGTTGTTGTTGTTGTTGTTGTTTAGTTCTCCTGGTGCGCAAGGAGGAGCAGTTGCTTACGAGCGTAGCTTCAGATTCAAACTAATGCAGTTTAGGCATCTTTGCCAGGTTAGTGGAAGTGTTGGACGCGTGCGTTTTTATATTAGGCGATTATACTTAAAAATCTTTTAGGAGTTAAAAATTCTAACATAGTTCTTGCATTTTTCATGTCATTCTAAGTGCTCGATGATCGGATGTCGTGCCCAGTTGAGCAACCTTGTCGTCGTATGGGATCAAGCAGTAAAGGATAAAGCTGTTGACCAACGACGATGACGATATTTTTTCATGCGTATAACAGAATAACACTTGTGAAAAGACAGACCGATACATGCAGATACATAAACAGATAGACAGAGAGCGTCTGCCACGTAATTGATCTCATTAAAAACTCCTGTGGTCCTCCTCTTTTTATTAGGCTAATGCTCTTCCAAGTCACATTAAGATAACTGTGTCAAGAACGAATGTGTTCGAAGATTCATTTCAGCAGGTATGCTCGCTTTGGTTTGTCGCCATGGTATCTTACATGGGTGATTCTGCGATTGATGACGCGATTTTTGCTTGTTAAATGACCCTCGCAAAGACTTCTGCCTGCTAGTTATAATGCTTCTATATGTCTAGATTATGCGTTTAAATAACGCCGATCTGAGGAGGCGGTTGTTTATAAATTTTAAAGGAGAGGAAGGTTTAGATTACGGTGGTGTTGCCAGGTAGGAGAGCTGACCTCTTTTTTGTATGTAGTATAAATATAAATTATTCCGAGAATTTTAAGTGCTGCCTCGGCTGGTCCCTAAACGAGCTTTTTTAAAACTTGTTTCTGTATGCTCGTCCTCTTCTATCAGGAGTAGGATTTTGTGTTTGTGTACGTACATGTCGAGTGTATCCATGTGTGCTTGCTTCACGGTCTTTACTGCATGGCAAATATTTTGTTAGGGAATGGTTCTTCATGTTATCCCACGAGTTCATGAATCCTATGTACTGTCTGTTTGAGTATACTGGTGAAGGATGCTATGCTCTACAGATTAATCCAGGTGAGGCATAGCATGCCCTATCGTAACAGGATCTTCCCTACCTTTCTACCCACCTTTTCGTTCTGCTTACTTGTCTTGTCTGCTTGCTTTTCTTTCAACTTACCTTTTGGCTTTCCTTCCTGCTTTTTTGCCAGCCTACCTTTCTGCTTTTCTTTCTGCTTTTCTTTTTCCTTTTCCTTCTGCTTTTCCTTCCGCTCTCAAGTCTGTTTTGGTTTTTGCTTGCCTTTAATTCTTTCTTTTTTGCTTACTATTCTGCTTAGCTTTCTGCTTAACGTTCTGTTTTTCGTTTTTTCTGCTTTCCTTTCTGTTTTCCTTTTTTGCTTTTCTTTCTGCTTTCCTCACTGCTTGATGCGCTGACTGGAAGCACAACGAAGTGGAATTATCTTTTTTATTATTATTTTGCTTATAAGAATTTTTTTTGAAACCTTTGTTGCCAAGTTTTCTAACTGTACAATATCTTGTAGCGTCATTCGTGAACCCAGATCACCTGGAATACTTTCGCTTCATTGGAAGAGTGATCGCTATGGTGGGGCTGCTATTTGTTCTCTTAGTTTAAAGTTTGTGAACTCAAACCGCTGTTGTTAAGCCAGGTGCTCTGTAACATTCATGATCGCCTTGTGATTGGAAGCCAATTTTACGATTAAGCCGAAGTTATCGCAAATGCTTGTTTCGTGTTTCTAGGCGTTGTACAATGGCAGATTTGTCGACCGCGGGTTCAGTATGGCTTTCTATAAACGTATGCTTGGTAAAAAGCTAACTATTCATGACTTGGAAAGCATTGACCCGGAGTTCTTCAATTCTTTGACTTGGATGAGGTGAGAGCCTTGCTGACTTTCACCGTCCTGATGCTTACGTATTTTCTACGCCGTGCTGTAGTGTTTTTGGATCGGGGAACGGCGTAGCCTAAATTTTGGTCGATGCCGGTTGCAATTTGCAATTGAAAATGCTGTCAAAGCTGGCTTGCATAGCCAGACCCGTTCTTCCTGGTTTCGTCTGGTTAAACGGATGCTCATTCATAGATTTTAAAAACTGTCAGGAGTTGTTTATTGTGGAACATGGATTCCTTTTTGTTCTCTCGTAATTCAGTGTATGAATAGGACCCGTGGAATATTCACGTCCACTTGGACCTCTTGTTAATGCATGCCTTAATATAGAAGTAAATTAGATTGATGAAATTTTCGTGGAGAACGAGCAATAGGTTTGCCTTGTCGACTGAATCAGCATCGTTTATAACTTCGTGATTTCCCAGTTAGAAGCAGCTTTATCAGATCAGAGCCAGGAATCCTCTTGATGACGATATATTCGGATGTAACTTTCTTTCACCCAGTTTTCACTCAGTTGACTAAATATGAATGAGCCGTCTGGTGTTGCGTCGTATTGGAGGCCTGTTTCGTCAATGCGCTGATCGTATCGGAATGCTCGTGGGTCGATGAGATGGTGATTAGTCACTCAATTATATGCAGTAGTCATCCAATGCATCCTGACATCTCGCTTAACATCCTGAAAGCAAAAGGGTGTTGTGGTAACGCTACGCGGCGTTGCAATGAGTCTTAAATGCTAAACACTGAATGTCATCAGATCGATCATTGGTCATGTTGGCCACTTAAGCCGTCGCCCGCACTTAACCGGCGTCCATATTAATCTTCTTTGGCTGTGTGTCCAAGTACCTACGTAACTGTACGGTAGCAACCCTTTAAAGCCTTTAAAGGTGTATGACTTTGCTAGCGCGAAGGTGTCGGCGCTCATTTGGCCTCGGCGGCGTGAGGGCTAATGTTTTCCCTTTTCATAAACAATAGAGATAACGACATAACTGACTGTGGCTTGGATCTGACATTTGCAACGGATCTCGAAGTTCTGGGGAAGCTGAGCACGCACGAACTGAAGCCTGGTGGAAAAGACATTGAAGTGACAAATGAAAACAAGCTGGAATATATTGAGTGCGTATAGTAGTATATGTATGAGGGAATATATTCATCTCAGTCATGCACCATCGTTTAGGGATCCTTGTCATATGTTCTGGCAGCTTTTTTGACCGCCGGACGAGTTACGTTTTATTGTTGGCGTATGCACTATACTGTAACGAGTCAGCATTATTGTCTATGGCTTCTTAGGCTATTTATTTTAAGCCTGCTTATCTCTTTCCTCACTTCATTCAATGTTATTTCTTTATTCGGTTTCCTTCGTTTACTATAATTGCATAATTTATGTCCTTAATTCACTCAAACTCATCCCATCATTTGTGCTCCTTATTTCAATCAATCTGATGCATCTTTCATTTTCCGTGCTTACTAGGTCTCATTGCATAATTCATTCCCTTTTCTTAATTCAGTCTCATTACGGAATGGCGGTTCCAGCGAGGCGTGGAAGAGCAGACCAAGTCTTTTCTGCACGGCTTCAACGAGGTTTTACCCGTCTACTGGCTTCAGTATTTTGATGAAAGAGAGCTAGAGGTAGTTCCGAATTAGCTAGTTGTTGTAAAGCTAGTTGTTTATGCGGGCCGCTGGCTATTAGCACGTTTGAATAATTATGTAGCATGCCTGATCTTACCTGTTAAGGAGGCATTTAATTTGTTTTTACTTTGCCCTGTCTCTCTTTCTCTCTATTTGTAGATCATGATGTGCGGTATGCAGGAGTATGACATTGATGACTGGCAGCGTAATACCATCTACCGAAACTATACTAAGACAACCAAGCAGGTCATGTGGTTTTGGCAGGCGGTTAAGAGTTTTGATAATGAAAAGAGAGCCAGGTTGTTGCAGTTCGTTACTGGTACATGTCGCCTTCCCATCGGAGGTTTTGCCGATTTGATAGGTATGTACATGATTATGGCCCATTAGCTTTGGTCTATTTTCTTACAAGATCTTTTTGCGTTCTCGCTTTTTATTTAGTTATTTATTTATTTACTTTTTATAAGAGGAACGTAAGTGGAGACATCCAACAGCAATGTCTCCGTATTTTATTAGTCTGCTCTCTATGTGTAGGGAGTAACGGTCCACAAAAGTTTTGCATTGAGAAAGTTGGAAAGGAAACATGGTTACCTAGAAGCCATACTTGGTAAGTTCGCTTCTGTGCTGGTTGCTGTTGGCTCGTGTGAAGTTTATTGTTGATATAGTCATGAATCACAGTTCACTAGTCGTTGTGAGTGACTTAAGCTAGTGTTGTGCCTGAAGAAAGCTTCCCATTTTTGTGCCGTTCGACTAGTTTTCATTCGTCATTGTGGATGTCGAGAAAATAGTTACATGCGTTGTGTTGCATAGATTAGACAAAGATTGTACCAGTGGTCTCGAGTAGATTCTTTTTGCTGTTGCCGAGTTGTTTGCAAACCGAATATATGCATTTTAGACGCACATTAATACAAAAACTAGCACATAGTTAAAATGCAAGTAGAAGATGACTTCCATTTTATAACCAAGAGCTTACACGCTCATCATTAACCGCGTTTGACAAATGTGCAAAACAACTATGACCGTGCATGCCTTTTCTGATTAAGGAAATTGCTGCCTTTTTTAATGCTACTAGGAAAGCACTTGCTTGATGTTCATGCCGGTATTATGTTAAACTAGCGGCTTTCTGTTTCTTTGCCAGCTTTAACCGATTGGATTTGCCTCCGTACAAAAGTTATGAGCAACTTCTTGAAAAGCTGACTTTTGCTATTGAAGAAACAGAAGGTTTCGGTCAAGAGTAGATAATCCGATTGTTGGTCTTACATAGCTAACCTTTGGCGGTTTTCTTTCTTTGCAACCTGTTATTTGTCATGAAGCCGGACGAAATTTCTCTTTTCTGCTATCCATTCTATTTCTACCGCCCCCCCCCCCGTTTTTTTCCGCTGCATCTAGCAGATACGAACTGTAACTGCGACGCATGCTTTTAATTGCATCGCGCATGCGTCTGATAGATGAGACGGGGACGTGTTGTACCTTACGATTTGTCTTGTGAAGGTGCTTGAACTTTTAAGTTGTAGTTGATTTAAGTAGGTATTGATATTTGTTGAACTACGGTTAAAAGCGATTTGTGTATTTGAACTGATATGCCGAATTTTATTCGTTTGGGATCCTGCTGTTAGACAAAACTTTCTACCCATCCAAGAGAGCAGCCGTGATCGCTATTGTGAGCTGGCTTGGTTCGCGGCTACAGATTTTGCTTTTCTTGAGTGAAATTGTCGCGTCATGCAAGAACTGCCATGTTTTTTCACCTACGGTGAAGGGGAGAACGAGTCGCCTTGGCTTGGCGATGAGCGCGCGTATAGTGTAGTGTTGTACGTCTACGTGGTATATGTTTTATTGGATGTTGTCCAGTGACCAATCTGGTATACATTCAGAACCTTTCTACGTTTTGTTGATGGGGTTGTCGTCATACGTAGTTAAGAACATGTCCCTGCATATAGGGAATGAATGTGTAAAGAAGCTAGCCTTTTCTAAACAGCAGCTTTTTATTTGATTTTCCACTTGTCTGATGTTCTGTTCGTTTTAAGCGGGTCTCCGGCGTTGCGCGCAAAACTTTTATTAGTCGAACCCCGAACTTTTTATCGGTAGATAACCCTTCCACATCTCCTGGTGTCCCAAACTCTGTTTTTATTCTTAACAAAGCAGTTGGTGAGTTCTGGGTTGGTGCTTGTTAGATTTCATTCAAATACAAACGAAGCACGAGACGTGCCTCGGTGGAACCATCATTGGGGAGGCAAAAGGGACGCGTAGCAGCGATGACTTCTCCTACAACAACAATTTTATTTCTCCAACATAGCAAGGTAAAAATTAGCTCCAGTGTAATAAACTTATTGGATAGCTAATTGCCAAACAGGGCTCCTCTTAGCAGAGCTAATTTGGGTAGAAGAGCCCCTAAAACATCACTAGGTATTCGTACTGCTATTATATCACAGGTTTAATACAAAATCTTACACATATAGCTAACGTTTTCAACAAGCATGGGTCTAGCACTTCGATGATGTCGCAAGTAGGTAATACGCTAGCGCATTGTAGCATTGTGAAATACTAGTATTTGCAAACAGGAGGGCATGCAGCTGTCTTTTGAATTGTGGATTACTACTACTGAGGTCTATGCCATAGTCAATCAGGTTCTTGAGGATGTTTGGACCAGAAAACTTTAAGGATTTATCGCCGTACGTAACGGTGTATGTCTTTGGAACATGAAGCCTTCTAACTCCGCTTTTCTGGTATTCTTGACGAGTGTTCTTGCCGACGTAAGTCACATTACGCATTATGGCAATTTGCCATTATTGCAGTCGTACACGAAAAGATCTGTTCATTTTGATTATGTCATCAAGTTAAAGTATTCGTGTCTGCTCAAATAGGTTCCAGGTCAAGTCAAAGAAGCCAGAGAAGGTTATGATTCGCATAGTCCGTTTTTTTGTATACGGTATAACCTTTTTAAGGATGATCTATGCGCAAAACCCCAGACTAGACATCCGTATGAGAGCTGTGGTGGAAAAAGGCTCATTTACACGGTTTTCAGGGGTTCTAGTGGCACAAAGTGGCGAACCTTAGATAACATTGCCGCAACAATGGTTAAGGCAGAGAATAAAGCTACTGATTTTCGTGACGTTTCGGTCCTTTCTTGGGCCATCTTCAGCCTAAACGAACAGGAATACCAAAAAAAAAAAAAAAACAAGCCGAGCACACATCGCCAGAGTCACATCATGGACGTCGAGCTAAAACAGCTTCAACATCGAGTCTGACTGTCCGTAAAGTGAGTTGGCGAATTTATGGTGCGCGATCATCAAGCTGTCAAATAACAGGCACTCCCATTTGGAGAGACACCTGCGCAGAGTTGGGAAGCAGGCGTGAAGATCAAAATTGATCGGCAATTGATGAGTAGCCAGGTGTTGGGCAATTGAGCTCGACTGTTGCTTGTGTTCCTCGATGCGTTGGTGCAGGTGGCTGGTTGTCATGCCGATATAGCCAGCG
>QQSS02190630.1:0-10865 GCA_003687565.2 Craspedacusta sowerbii
TATATACATATATATATATATATATATATATATATATATATATATATATATATATATATATATATATATATATGTATTCAGCACCGAATGCCGCACAGTGAGGCTCATATCACACGAACACCTAAGTTTGAAATCAGCCAAGTTAAGAAATTCACAATTTCATCCATTCCCCCAACGCCTGGCGCGTTTCGCCCTTGTGTGGCTCATCAGTGACGTGCATGGGAACCGAACCTGGGTAGTCGGAGAGAAAAGCATATATATATATATATATATATAGATTGATAGATAGATAAATAGATAGATAGATAGATAGATAGATAGATAGATATAGATATAGATATTTAAGAATTTCAGAACTTGGAGAAAAAGGTTTGCGCTTATGGCGGCTTGTCAAGGATCACTAAAATCTGGGTCTATATCCCTTGCGTTTTCTCAGTCCTACGGTATTTGTTTGAGCTTTGACATTGCATCGCCGGAATTCTATGTTGCTTAATAATAATTTCATCAAAGGGTTTGAGGCGCATTCTTATAGCGGATTTTCGGCGAGTTTCTTAAGCATTTAGGCTATGGTATTGTCAACGCAAATCTGCTGGGTTGGGCGTGTAGTCCGGATGGATGGCTGCAGGTTCCCGAAGTAGCTTTTTTATGGACAATTTACGGCTGGTAAGCCCCAATCACACGACCCTAGAAAACGCTACAAAGGCAATATTTAAGGTTATTTAAAGCAAACGAATATAGATGAGAAGACTTATGTAGATGCGCCTCACGTGACACCAGAATGGCGAAAATTAGTTAAGGCAGACTGCAAATATTTTGAAGAGTGTCGTATCCAGCACGTTTGTTTGACACATTCACCTAGCCGAAGCTCTCATCACAACGGAACGATTAGGCTGCAGAGTTGAGAAGCGATGTCACTCATCTGTGAAGATGGAGCAATCATCATGTATGTATGCGAGCATCAGAGTAGCATGTTTCATGTTGCTGTGCTCTGAAAGTCCGTGACTTCCAAGCATAAAAAGCGTTGCGTGGCAACCTCGTATTTTGAACCCCTCGTTATTTATACTGCTGTCGTCATGGAAGTCCTTTCGATTTCCAACGAACTGCTTCCGTATTCAGAGTGGCTGAATTGTTTGCTAATTTATTATTAAGCCAACACCGATCAGTCTCCGAACACGCACTAGGATTTTGGTAAAGAAGTCTTGTCCTTACCGGGCATGTTGCACTAACCATGCCGACCTGTAGAAATAGAAGTTGTCGTCAATGCGCCAGTGGATGTCTCCTGCTCAATTTCCGAAATATTGACTACAATCCAGTGGTGAGAAAGAATTGTACTTGCTTGATTTGGCATAATTCTTTCATGAATTTTTTTAAACGTTTTTCCTTATTTGAAATGCGACCCATTGGGAGCAACTTTGAGTGTTTAAAATGTTTTGGCTCGGTTAACTAACGGAATTGCATTGCGCCTTTTGCGACCTCAGTAGCCGATAGGAAAATGCGAAATAACCCCTGACTGATATTTTACAGTCTCAAATGCTTTTGGAATGAGTTTGTTTATAATGCATGTGCTACATAACATCAAAGCATTCCTGTAACTTTCCAATTTCTGTCCTGAATTTGACTTGACAAAAAATGCTACCGAGACGTTTTCCAGAAATGAACTAGTGTTACGTATCGCCAGTCAAAACTCGCGAATTTCGTGTCTTTGCATTTTAAGCGAGGTTAATTCCTTGGCTTCTTTGGTGTCATAAAGTCGGTTAGAATAGATTTGGAGTTTGCGAGTCACTGAAGGACAAGTTTGTCATAAGATTAACTGAAGGAATGACCCAGAAGTAAGAAGAAACAAGTCACTTATAAGAGCATAAAAAGTTTGCAATTGAATTGCATTTACGAATACTTTAACGTACTGTCATCTGCTGAATAAATCTTCATAGGGAAATTGCCGCCCAAAAGCATGACTTTAAGCCGTACCTAAAATTTTCTTAATGTTATAGCACGTTTTTCTTGGCCGTAACACCAGGAGAAGTGACATCAATAATTAATTCTCTTCAGACATCAAAGCTCATGAGCCAATAGCATACCCACGAGTCATCTCAAGGTTTCAAGTAATTAATCACGCATAATGAGTTCTTCCATCAGGATGCGTCCGGTCATCGTTAAAGATCACACAAGTTACTCCTATACACAAATATGGGTCAGTGGAATCTTGTAACAATTATTGTCCAATTTCCTTGCTATCTAACATCAGCAAAATCTTCGAAAAAAACATCCTTGCAAGAGCATCTTTCCTAGAAAAATATGAACGTTTGCATGATCGGTAAGTCACTCGGTTAGTCCATCTTACTGAGCAAATCAAGCCTGCTCTTACTGACGGGAAAATGTTCTGCGGAGTTTTTATTGATATCCCGAAAGCCTGTCATACAGTAAACGACATAATCCTTCTACATCAACTGAAACATTTAGACTCGAGAGGCAACTAAATGATTGGTTTAGTTCCTTCCTCAGCCTGAAAAAAATTTCTTTACTCTTGGCCAGCAAGATTCCTTTACATTGGAGGTGAGTTACGGTGTCCCCCAAGGTTCTGTACTCGGTCCACTCCTTTTCCTAAGTTATATCAGCAACTTCAGGCAGCGCCTTTGAAAATCAGTAGCCCATCATTTTGCGTATTTGAAAAATATCCTGTTACGTTATACCTCACTGAAAGTTATCCGAAAGTAGCTTTTAAAAGAAAAATATTAACTGTTTTTGATTGGCTCTGTCCTAACCACCTAACTTTAAATACTATAAAGGCCGAGCTAGACTTATTTAAACCACCAAGTAAGAAAACTGGAACTAAACTTGTCCCAAGATTTCAAGGCGCGATAATGTTTATATGAAATGAATTATTTTGCGTGCTAATAAATTCTCTGTTGTGCTGGAAACAGCATGTAGCAGAACTTTCTAAGAAATTAAATCAATCAGGTGCGGTTCTTTCTAAAGTACGCCACTTAGCCTTTTAAAGAAACACTTAAAACTCTAAACTTTAGCCTGTTTCAATGGTATCTCTCTCACGGATGCCTAGATTGGGGTTTTCCAATGAAATTAACTTGAAGAGGTTGTGTCAGATCTGCATCAGTGCACTAAAATATGCTTAAATTGCTGAGATACGCGGGTTTTACCTTGCTTATCCCGATCCTTTTATATAAAACTTGGTCTAAAAAAAATGTAGAGTGGTATTTAAATAACCAATCTTGTAACAAGAAATATATCTTATGGATTCCGAAACAAGGGACAGAACAACGAACTGTAAATTCACTAGCAGTCAGTAAGTGCTGATAGGACCAACATTTACTCACCTCACTTGGTGCTGGCAAGCAGCTTCCATTATTATTGTGTGTAGTTACTTATTTTCTTATACATGAAGTAGGCCTAAGTAAGTATGGTGTTCTTCATTTTGCTTATCTTACCAGACTCTGGATAGGCGCTTTGATTCCGATTAGCTTTGCTATGATGAGGCATCTTTTCTATTCAGCATGCGATTGTGTTGGGATTCATGTTTGCGTTTACGCTGAATGGGAAAAATATGTCTGGAATCTTAAATTTGGAATTTTGAATTTGCGAGCTATTCGCTAAGTATGATGAATTGCATGAATTACTGAATATCGTCCGCGATTAGGAGCTATGCATCACGTACGCCGTCATCGCTTTCTTCAGCACGTAGAAAATCATGTCCAAGTCCTGTTAATCATAAGTTCTGGTGCTAGTCCACAACAGTCCAATGCCCACTTTTTGCAATCAACACAGCCACGGAAACTTGCCATAACTGGCCTTGTGCGCAAGGGTTTTGACAAGAACGTTATGAAACGTAGGCGAAGACACTAGCGTTGTAAAAAAGTACGTTTTAAGAAAGCAGTAGCAAATGTAGCGGGAGTATTAAGTGAAGCTGTACATGTAACTTTTCATATGTCGCTTGCACTATGTTCTAGCTGAGTCTGATATGGCGGCCTAAAAAAGAAAATTTTCATCACGAGCATTTGGTCTGACACATGCTATTGCGCTCAATTAACTTCTGGTCGTGATTAGATCTATAGCAGCTTCTGACGATGATGTTTTATGAGACAAGTCTTCAAGAGGTGAATCAATATGAAACTTATACAACAATGTGAAGTCAAATTTTATCCTTCTATTAAACAAGGGGCTAATAAGAGACAAGAAAATTTTTCACACACATGATGCTTTTAATGAAGGAGCTCTTCAACTTCGACTTGCTAGTCTTACTAAATGTTAGGTATGCTACTGTTGGAGCACTAACTTGCCATCTAATCACTGTGATTTTGCATAGGCATCGTTGCTAACGTTTTTAGCATATTAACGGCGCTATGTGATAATGCTAAGAACTATGTAAGTCATAGACAAGAGCCTCCTTACGTCCGTAACACCTCTATAAGGCAATAAGAAAACTGCAGCTCTATTCATGTACTCGTTGAATGAGTGCAGTGATAGCCCCTCCCTCTCGTAAAAAAATGCTCAACGGTGACTTTAAAAAGATCATGAATATTAAGTTACTTGCCACCTATAGTTGTTTTAAAATTTTTCGTTATAATTAAAATAATCATCTCTTGCTAAGCGATTTTAGGCTTTAGATTTCATCAAGATTACTATTATTTGCTATTGCCAATTCCTGATCACTGGTGGTGGCACACCTGTTTACCTCAGACTCAAATTGGAAGAATTGAAGTACTCTTGAATATAAAATTATGATGACAATGAATGGCTATTGCCATGCATAGGGAGGTACGGGTACCGGAAGTTATGGGTTTTGCATAGCTAACAGAGTTGTCCTGTGTTGCGAATGAAGACTATGAAAGTTTCCTAAGCTCTTTCTCAGTGCTGGCGTATTGAAAACTCTTAATCCCTCTGAAAACTCCCTACTTAGCTTTAATTTTTATTTATTTCTTAAAAGGAACTTGCCCAAAAGTTTGAATCAAGGTTTGAAGATTATTTTGCTAGACTATAAGGCTACTTTCATTAAAATTTGCCCTGGCTTATGAGGAAACTAGATGTGAAGTTGTTAAGGCCATGAAGAGAAAGGAACAAAGAGAGTAGAATATCAATCAGAATCTAAACGTAACCTTTGCTGTACCTTAACTTTTGAACTTCAAAAGAGGCCAATTTTTCGTTAGCATATTTTCTCGCACAAACACGTTGACCAAATTAATTCTTGTTCAAAGTCCTTTGGATAATCAATACTAACCGTGCTCTTGCTAGTTACCATGCCAACAGCAAGATGTTGTTCGAGTTGGGGAATGTTGCACTGGTTGGGGCATTGCAAGGCTGAACCGTTGAAGCTGAGTAGAAGGTGCCCGAAAGCCTTGAGATTATGACACTACGAATTGAATTCGATAGTGTTCAAATCATTTTATGTCACACCAGTTACCGCTATGATCAAGTCCATGACGCGTAACAGAGAGTTTGCTGGTCCAACACCTCACGCTGTTGCCATCGTAAGTGCCATGCAACTTGCTTATTATCAGCTCTTTCTTGAAAGGTACTTTTTATCCTATTGATTATTTGTTGAGCCTCCGGCTATAGGTTTGTATGAAGGGTGGCCTTTATTAAACTGGGAATATGAGTAAGCGTCTTTTAGCCAACTAAACAAAACGTCGTGGTAATAATATTTTACTTTACAGGGCTCATACAATCACCTTTATATTACCTGATCAATCGTTTTTCTATTATGTGGGTGTTAAATCAGAAGAAGAAGTCTCCAAAATTTCATATATTATGCTGTGAAATTAGTTCCACATGCACAGATTTCTGCACAAGGCACTGTGCCTTTGATAGCAAGTTAGGCTTAATTCTTGCATTAAGCAACTCACAATTAGTGTAACCTTGCTAGTATCTAGCAATCTTATTGACATAAGATTTTCTGGAAGTATTGGTCCTGTGTAGCATATTATGTAAACAAGAACTCTGATTTATTTAACTGTTGTAATAAATTGGTATGCCTTGTGCCTTGTCTGCAGATGGATAGAGAAGTATATTGGAATTATGCCTTGTAAGTATATTGGAATTATGCCTTAAGTATATTGGAATTATGCCTTGTCTGCAGATGGATAGAAAAGTATATTGGAATGCCAGAGAATGCTGACATTCACAGTAAAGTATTTTTTCTCGTGATAGCTTGCACGACCGTCAAATAAACGACCTGCAGAGCATTTAATACTTGAGCGACGTCGTATTGAAGACCTGCGAGAGCAGTCAATAGCTGACTCAAGATATAATAAGCAGTGTGATTTAAAGGTAAGTGTCAGGAATGAAAGTCCTTTTCTAAGTATCCTTGCTATGTCAGAAAGTATGACCTCTAATTATGAAAACTATGATGAAGTAGCATGTCTGTGGCATTGAATATAACAAAGGCACATTAATGTGGTGAGGTACACGAACCACAACATATTTTTTAGATAGAGGAAAATTATAGCGTGCTATATATGTTTAATTGACCTGGTGGATAGTGAACTTGCCCTACCAGTCTTTCATGTCTTGGCTCTAATTTTATGGTTTTAGTCAGCATGGGAGCGTACAACAGACAAGCGGATTCAAAAAAATATCGTCAAGAGGCAGATCGAATCATACTTCCAGAATGAGCGGAGTTCTCTTGAAGATCGTAGGCAAAAGTATGTTCATCATTCACCAGTTATTTGTTTACTATGCTACATCTGTTAGCTATGACTCATCTTATGTAGTTGACCATTGCTCAGGCGTGCTATTTCCTTCAAGGGATGGCTTTAATCTTCTAATGGTCAAGCAAGCACTTAACATGATGCCCTTTTTCCTTGCATGAGGCTGTTGAGTTTGAAATGTGTCAGTAAAAGCCTTTGTTGCACCTTAATTATTAGGCTCAGGGAGATGCTGCTAGCAGAGGAAGACATGTACATCCAAGAAATGGAAAGCATGCAAGAGACTGTCCAGGAGAGACAACAGAACATGAAAGATAGAGCTCAGAACCTTAGAGAAAAGCGTGAGAAGGAACGTCTTGCTTTGGTTCAGGATAAGTTGGATCTCAAGTTTAGGTTAATAGATATTTCTTACCTCTTAGCATCAAAACTGAAATGCTTGAAAGAAAGGTTGTTAGCAAGTATTGAGAAAAAACTGATTTTTTGGGGGTAAAAGTTTAATATAGTGCTTTCTCATAGCTTTGTGCTCCTTGTGAAATTGTTATTAATAACCAGCTACACTGCTGTGACTAGACATTAATATGGAGTATTGACATGACTCATGCTGTTTGGCCATGATAGCTTGACCTATCAAGAAAAATTTGCAGCTTATTTGGCCTTGTGAAACATCATACACAAGATAAAGCTTGTGTGTTTTTGAATGGCTGAGCTTTGCAAGACTATTTTATTTCTCAGGAGTGAATGTGAAGAGCTGCGTGCTGCCATGAGTAAGCAAGCAAGAGACGATGTTTTTGTTGATCGTGATGTTCAACTGAACATGAAAGCTATGGAAAAGGAAACACATACTAAATTAGAGCAATTTTACTCCGAAATGTGGGAAAGTGATATGAAAGCTAAAGCTGCACTCGAAGAGCAGAAAACCAAGGAACAGATAGAAAGAAATATGGCGGCTCTAGAAGTAGGTAGTTTAGTTGTTTGAATTGAGGTCTTATTTGGAGTCTTATCAGCATTAGCACATTTTTAAAATTTCAAAACCATCAGTACACCACCAATTCATACAAGCAGGAGTAAGGAATATGATGTCAAAGATGGATATCATGTGTCATGTATCTGGCTGAGTAATGTAAAATGCTGCTCTTACGAAGCACAGTATTAGAATTTTTGGTGTGGAATAATTCTTGATCATTGGTAGGTGTTGAATCTTCAAAAAAATGCTACGGAGGCCCAGAAGAATGAAGAGAAGCAAAGGAAGCAGCTCGAGGCAGAATGGCTGGTGAGAATATCTACATTATTGGTTGTTCCAAAGTCTTGCGACTCCATTGGACCGGAAATATATTGGTTTCTGGTTCTCTATGTGAGTCGGCAGCACCAACTGTATTCTTTAAAATGTTGATGACTGCGATTTTCGATTTCAATTTAAAGGGCTGATATTGGTACATTTGTTCAATAATTGTTAAGCCGAGTGGGAAGATTTATGCATTCATCTTTAGAAAGAGGAGGCAGCTATACGAGCGCTTGAGGATGCGCAATTGAAGGTTCAGAAACAACAGAAGCAAATGTCGAATAAGCGATCGCATGACAGGTCAATAAAGTTGAAGGAAAAAAAAAAGGTTCAACATTTTTTTTTTGCTGGTTTATTATGTTCTGTACCATGAATTAAGTCATCAAATGACCCAATTCATTGTACTTTAGAAAAATTAAATTTCTCCTCGTTGTCAAATTTTTGCTTATTGGCGCAGATGTTTTTACATTTAAATTTTTTTTTTTTACGGTTTCTAAGATTATTTTAATGAACAGGTTAACTACAATGTTCTTTAAACAGGGAACTTGAAAATCGGCTTGTGCACGAAGAGCTTATCAGGCGTCACAAGTTACAATGTTATAAAGTGATATTTAAATATCATTCAGGCCATGGAACGACAAGAACAAATCGCTTTAGACATGCAGATGCTTAACAAAGTTCTTGAAGAGACGCATAACCAAGCTGCTGAGGACCTGCAAAGGAAGGTTAGCTGACTTCTTAATTATTTGTAGCTTTACTTTACTATAATACAGATACTATTTATTTTTAATTGCCCTAAATATTTTTTACTTGATTAATTATTTATTTGTATATTTTCGCGCGCTTCAATTCTCAATGAGTTCCGGTGGACGCAATTCTCTGTTGGTACGAAAGCCCCTAGAACATTAGCGGCTTTGCAGTCCCCCTACATCCCCACGTCTATTTCACTGGTCAGTAGCTGATGGTTTTGATTAAGTAGTGCGCTGGGTACTCAGTCATCCGAGCCAAATACTTCGTCCCCCTGCTTGCGATGTTTAAAATACTTTGTGCTATTTACGATCAAAAAGCTTTATGGTTGTTCGTCTTTCACATGACTGAGTTGATGATCCTACCATATCGGAGACGTAGAACCAGAGAGTCGCTTTATCTAAAATAGGCACTTGCTCTCTGAGATGTTCCTGTTGTTTGGTAAGATCGTTTTCAGTATTGGTTCTGGATTACTTTCCCGTCACGTCTTTCGGCAATACGCAGGGGGCGTTTGAGACGTCCGACTGCCGATGTTCATGTGTTTTTAAATTCAGCTCTTGCGTCAGTCTGAAGACTAGTTCTCTCAGTCGCTTATATCGAAGCAGCGGCGCAGTGACCGTGGAGTGAACGTAACGACGTCTTTCAATCAAAGCAAACGATTCTGGAGGTCTAGAATCTGGCTTTAGGCCTCAAGACCGTTCGTATGTGCGTTGGTTGTTGGAAGACTGCTTTTATCAAAATCTGGGAGCAACCATTACCTCCGAGGTTATAATTTTATTCGCATTTCAGCCTCTAGAACTACGAAATACAAGAAGGCCTTCCACGCCCTTGTCTTTAAAGTAGTAGCAAGCATTTGCGCGAGTAACGTTTGCTTTTAGCAATTTTTGGGATTCCTATGTTTTTGTTACGACAGCGAAGCGCCAACGAGGAGGTTCAGCGTTTCATGCACTACACCGACAAGAGTCGATCTGAGAAGACCTCCCGTGAGCGACAGCTGGAGGAGTTCATGAATTATGAAGTGGAGAAGCAGTGGCAGGCGCGCGACGAGAGGAAGGCGATGGAAAAGCGAGCGCGACAAGCAATGATGGACAGCGTGCTGCAGACGCGAGAGCTACAAATCAGAGAGCGCGGTGAGCTTGGCGCAGACTCTAGACTATTATACTTAGTTGTCTCTAAGACTTAACTGAAATAAAGTGGACTTATCGTGGTTGTTAATAAAAGACAAGGACGTAAAGAACCCATTATTTTAGTACTCCTGATCACCCAAAGCTCCCTTGACCATTTATACTCATGCTTTAGTATAGTTGAATTAAATTTATCGTTTCTTTTCACATAATTTTCACGTCTCCTTTTCATCTTTTCAGTATCTTGCTCCCCTTCACTGCTTTTCTTAGAGCTTCGAGAAGTAGGTTATCAGCGCAAGTAAAGGTGCTATTAAATTGCGCAGTCAAAAAGCCAATGAGTTGGGGAGAAAAGCTCCTCCAATTTATTAGAGTGGTGGTTGTGCTGAGCAACTTTCTGTCTTTGTATTTGGTTTTCAGAGGAAGCTATTCGTAGAGAGCAAGCGTCGGCTATGCGAGAGAGGCAGGAGCTGCGAAGTCAAATGGAGGAGCACAAGCGTCTGGAAGCTGAACACATCGACAGAATCCGCGAGCAGAACCGCCTGTACCAGAAAGATCTGGAAGAGCAGATAAACTACCAGCGCATGATTAAGGAAAAAGAGATCGAGCAAGCCAGAAAAGAAATCGAAGCCTTGCAGGTAAGTGCTCTAGTTTCGAGGAAAGCTGAACATGTATGTGTAGTAATTTTATGACCATTAAGGTTATTCGTTAGCGAAGGCGTAAGAAATCATGCATGGCCTTGAATTTGGCGATGTTTCTTTCATAATGTTTTTTTTTTCTATAAGCCTCCTTAAAACTAGCGTCCTCAGGACAGAAGTTGTTTTCCGAATGTCAGTTTACCACTGGTAGAGGTTGGCTATGACCATGATAGTGTCCTGTAAAGCTTGACTTGCTCTCCCTTCGTCGGGTAAACTGCTAGACTGGTTTGCTGGTATGACAGTGAAACTACTTCAGTCTCGTCTAAAATATTTTTCTTCTTCCAAAGCCTTATGAAAGCAAATGTTTCCGCTGACTGTAATGATCGTGTTGGAAAATAAGCACTGCTTCAAGTGGTTTTCTGAA
>QQSS02190641.1:0-26840 GCA_003687565.2 Craspedacusta sowerbii
ATACATACATACATACATACATACATACATACATACATACATACATACATACATACATACATACATACATACATGCAGAACGACCGACCGACCGAGAGACAGACAGACAGACAGACAGACAGACAGACAGACAGACAAATGAAACGGCAGCCAGAAAACGACAGAAAGACAGATGAGCAGGCGGCTAGACTACCACAGACATATACAAAGACTGATAATACCAAACAAACACACAAATACAAAAGTTCGGACAAAGCATACGACTTTCGCAGACTTCCGCATTTTTACGCACATACTGCGCCCACGTAAATAACGCGCCCTAACGCGCAGAAATTAAGAAATCATGTAAAAACATTGTTGCATAGAGTGGATAGGTTATGCAATGGTTACTGTCGAGTCGCTATGAATTCTAGAAAAACACTATGTAGTTTAAAATGCAGGAGTACTCCTGTCTTCTCCAGATATGAATTTTTCCGTAACCTTCCACCTGCAACCTTCCCGATGTATTACTTTTGATCATAGTTGTAAAAGAAAGGCAGAAGCCTTGCTTAAGGATTTATGGATCACCTTGGTTATTATCCGGTAGAACAATTCTTTTTTTAATGGAAGCTGTACGTTGGGTTCTAAATTACAGGAAGGTAGAGATTTTTATTTTCAATAAAATATTCAGTTATCTGCCTCGGACTTCGTGAAGTAAATATTGAGTCCTTTAAACATAAAATTTAATGGACAGAAATCGGAATTGGGAGATATGCCCAAGTGGCTGACATTTCTGCAGCCGGAATCGGTGTGTACTGTAAAGATAGATTAAGAAAGTAAAGATTATAAAATATAGAATTATTATAAATATTATATATAGATTATAGGTTATAAATATAAATACAGATTATACTAGATTATAGAAAGAATATAACTATAGAAAGTAAAGATTATGGATGATGGTCTACCATCACCGCTGATAAATACAGCTTTTAACATAAGAATTCACGTCTGAAAGGTGGACATGCAGGTTCAAAGGATCAGAGCGTGCCAAGCGCCGTACTAGAAAAAAAAAGGACCTCGGGAGCGCCTAAAAAAAAAAACTGGCATAGCGCACCCGCGATAATAAAGCGCAAAGCGTTGTGCGGTATGCAAAAACACGAATAACGCGTGCGTTATATGGGTTCAAAATAATCAAAATGGCATATTTACAGATACTAGTTACATTTACAGTAAAGAACGCGACTTAACATGCCTTTCAAGCACAACAAAACAAATTGAAACATTATTAATTGGTATACCAATCTACCAAATGCATTGAGGGGCAAGTATCCATCCGCAACACCTATAACCTTTACAGGCAGGGAAAAACAGGCAAAATGGAGCAACAAGAAACCTTCATACTAAGGCAATATCCTGATGCACATAAAAAAATGAAACAAATGGAAGGCAATGTAATTTGATATTACATAACCGAGAGCTCTACCTAGGATGGGATTTAACGGCACAAAAATATGTATTTGACAAATTAAAAATAACAAAACTAAATCAAGCACAAATTTCTTGACCATGACCAGAGAGACAAAGCATACCTGGTTCTTAACAGTCAGAGCTAATGAAACGAAGTGCACAACCTACACCACTCCTTCTTTATAAACATGCATTACAATTAAAGGGAACTACCAGTCAAAACTTTCATTTTCAGGCTTATTGAAATATCGAAAGCATCCTGACTAGGACCAAAACATCCTTGTCTCGAACAGCCTAATCCCAGCTGTCACCCCACATAAAGAATTAAGGAACTGAAAAGTTCATGAATAGTGAACCAGCAAAAACATTTTGATCAGAGGGAGGTTCCTTATTATGCTCACCATAGAGCGCATGGCTAGACTTTTACAATCAGCATAAAGTAAACTGTTGTCAAACCATGCTGCATCTGAGGTACCAATCATGACCAAAAGGAGCAAGATAAGGCTAATTTAATGCAGAAGAATGCAGACATGTGTCTGAGCTATCATATTGCCAGGTGCTTAGATACATCAAAACTAAACAAAAACAGGGCCTGCCAAATGTATTGACTTTATTTGAAAGGAGACACAAATTCCTACCTAAGCAATTCCTCTTCAAGCCCCTATGAATCTACCCAGGCTGAAGTGAAGCTTAGGCAAAGCAAGTCAAGGCACTTAGTTTTCAAACAAGTTTATTAAAATGGCTCCATGACTGAAGCATCAGCAGAGAGCAGCTGCAAGTTAATGATTGAAAGTGAAGTAACTATGCCAGAGTGCAAAACCAAGACTAAAAGTTAAATCAAAAGAAAAAAGACAATAAAAAGCACAGATGCTAATAAATTTAATGCTATTAGCTGATAGATAGTAATTGTTTTAGGGCTTGGTCACTTGAAAATCTCAAGACACGAAAATCTTCTGTTTAATTAATTAAAAAGCCGCAACATAATGACTATCAAATGATAACCCTTTTAGCACCATTTCTGCTGTTACAATTAAACAATTACTGTCCCACTAGATGTCACTAGTATTATGTCAATATTACGATCTAATATCTGCATTTGGATCCTGTCATAGGTACTAACAGCTGCTAACCAGCCATCTCACAAAATCACTGATAAAACCTTGGATCTTTTAACACTTTTTTTACATGTGCCATACAGTCTACTACATTTTTTTAAAATTATTAGTCTAATAAGAATTCAACCCAGATAAAAATTAGCTCTTTTTAATAATAATAGGTTGTAAAGTTAAGCCAACATGATAAGCAGATCAGAAGCAGTAAAACGGGCTCCATGAACTGCACACTATACAGGTCCACAATATGCTGGTACTGGAAACTGCAGCAGTCTATCTATGCTGTTTCTAGAGCTTTTGTAATGCACAGCAAAGTGTGCACACCTACATCCTGCCCCATCAATAAAAGTGCTTCGGCTAATTAGCTAATTAATTGGAACTTCTATTCTCCGCCAGACCCAGTCATCTATCAGCTGAACTATTGCACCATGCAGTTGTTTCTACTGCTACTCACCACTGATTCCAAGGCAGAAGGTACAGACAGCTATCAAAGCAGAACAACCAAAATGCTAAAAATATTGTATATTTGAAAAATATCCTTAATTTTATATATATATATATATATATATATATATATATATAAAATAACAATTAGACCTGACTTTCATACAGCCCAAATCTTTTGAACCTTACACTGGCTCAGCTTTCTTTTCAGGCAAAAGCTTTCAATGCAATAGCTAGAATTTCACATCCAAATAAAGTGATTGGGCAACCCATGACAAAAGTGGTTATCTTTACAAGCTACTTTGTGTAGGAAGACGACCAGCATTGACAAAGTGAACATGAACGCTTAGGTGAACATGAAAAATGCAACCAATTTTTGCATCACTATGTAAGTTGCTAATGATAACATGATATTAAAGAGAAAATTTTCATAAGGCGACTTTCACTAATTCAGATCTATAAATAAACCCGAACATTTACAGATAATGGACACCTACTGCCTGAGCTTTTGTGCAGCTGCGAACATTGTCTTCATTTGCAATGTTTCCAGTTTAGTATAAAAAGATGTTCAACACCCACTGGCTTTGGCACATCATTTAGTTTTAGATTGTGAGCAATGCTTTAAGTTCCGCCCAATTGATGCCTACCTTAGAGCATCATAAGGAATTAACTTCTACTGCCAACAAAGCTATACATCCACGATTGAATGCGTCAAAGAGAAGATCTCATTTAATCTGAGGAACTAGAAGAACCATTGAAAAATTATCTGACAATACGAAGGCGATGAACAGGATGCAGGCTAAACATGAATAGCATAGATTAGGATACTGCATCTTATCTAGGTTAAGTTAATAAAACCATCCGGTCAGCTATACAATCGGAGTAGCTTCTACTGACCATTCAGGTTGAATGGTCAGTAGAGGCACGTTATGTTGAATATAATTCACTCCTGAAAACGTCATAATCATAGCATGCAATCCTCTATTGATAAATAGACTATCATAAAATAGGAATTCAAACATAATTTTGAAAGAGTTACATTTTAAAGGGATTGAGAGCAAGACATACAGAAAAGGGATTATAAAAGCAATTACAAAAGAAATTAAGTATGGGATTTAATATAGGCCAATGCCCAGTAAATTTCAGTGAAACGTGCAGTCAGTTGTTTTGCGAGTCCATTACAAAGTATAATTAAATCTGGGATATACCCAGAATTCTTGAGTCCAATTGTTATCAAACCCTCATATTTATATGAAACTATTTTGCATGCATTAGCAACTCAGTTGAAAATGGGGAAGACATTTCTTAAAGGTTCATAAACTATAAACCAAAGTGATAATTTCTTTTATAGGGAGAAGATCATCACATCAAGGGCTTAAGTATCAAATCCATCTGGTTGCTCTGCAAAATATAGAATATACGTGAGGTACTTAGAATGATCAATAAAATAGCTTGAGAATCAAATTTATCTGGCGATTGCTAAAGAGCAGGCAATTTTGTATGCGTGTCCTAGTTGTGATTGAAATGCTTAGATACCTATTTTAATGTCGTGTAGGGTGGTTCATGCTTATCCTCAGGGTGGTTCATTTTCATTGCGATGGCTGCCAAGACTTGTTAAAACAATTTTTACAAGTCTAATATGCTCAATCAGCGCATGATTGCCAGCTAGCAGCAAATTTGCATATGACATAAGTCTTATGATAAGATGTGGTCTATGAGGCTGAAACCACCACAAGAAGGAATATTTTGATTAAAATGCATCTACATTCACACTCGAATTAGATATTCGTATAAACGGCAAAGAATATAAATGAACCAACTGAAAAATATAATTATTATATGATTATTAATAATTATAATTATTCTTATGATCATTTAATCTCTTAAACAACTAGAGGCTTCGATAGGCGAAGACACATCTGCCGCTAGACCTCAACAGTGCCTTGCCTGCCATGAGGATGACCCATCCGGCGGAACAAATCTAATTCCGAGGAAACAAACATTTTCATTGGCATCATACCTTTGAGGTACCTTTTCCTACAGACAAAATTACATATAACAAGATTTGGCTCACGTTACAAAAGACGTTATGTGCATCTTCTATTCTCCTGAAAGTGGCTAACTGGATGCCCCCGGTTTATCTCGGCACCAAGTCTTCTAGGAAGGTTTAGAAGTAGAGACGGGGCACAATATCATAATCAAGCAAGATTAACTATTAAATAAATGCATTACACAAAGAAGGAAATTTTATGTCATTGGGCCCGAGCTCGAACGGAATAGAAATCGTTAGCTACAAGAAGGCTAAGCCAGTCAAGTCAAAATTCTCAAGTAAATATCAGCCGAACAATGCACAAATGCAAAATAAAGTGCGTCTTCTCTTTTTCACGGTAATAAAAAACATGTTCGCCTTACCAAAGATGGCAGACACCTGCGGTCTTGTGGAACGCAACCAGGTGGCTCGTAAAGGTGAGACGAGCGACATTTTCACGATTTGAACTACATGAAGATTGGAATGAAGAAAATCAAAGCTACGTTTACCATCAAATATGAAGTCTTGCAATAACATGATGCAAATGCAAAGTAATGTTATACAGATTAGTGAGCTGGCAAAGCGGTTAAGTTTGCATGCGTTACTAGTATATGTTATTAGTTGCGATACCATGTGCAAGTATATTTAAACTATTTCTTTGAATTTGGTGAACAATTTATCTATATGTATTCAGCATATATACGTACGCCTGTAGACGAGCTGAAGGCTACTACCCGCGTCCCCTGGTGGTGGACAGAGGAACGGCCTTCAGACATGCACGTTAGCTTCAACAAAAGCTGGCTTATGACAGGTCCTAGAAGCAGTCGTGGATCAGCAGTGGCAGTGTTAACAGAGGGTCGCAATAGTGAATGGGTGAAGAAGTCCACTGTTGCAAATGGCTAATTGCACTTTGACGACTCTGAGCCACCACTTTAGAAGCTCACACCGTTTTGGGATCCCACGAAAGGTGGTCTACTGTCGTATTTGGAAGTTCCGGCAGGCCTCTGCAGCCGCTAGCAGTATCGATCATTTTAGAATTCTCTCCGTGTCATCGGATTTTCTCGCCATCCATCAAGTGTTGGACCAAGGACCACGCACCCTCTTTCCACGTAATACTCCTACTTCCTTTACGTACGACCAAAAGCATCAAGTCTTGCGGCGATGAGTTCATGGACGATTAACGCAGGGTTACGACGGAACTGGAGGCTTCTAGTCCGTGGCTTGCACGCAAGCGGGTCTAGTTAGATGGTCACTGTGGTCTGAGCACCATGAACAGTAGACTCCTTCGGAAGCTGCCAGAGTGACTGAGCCGCCTTATTTGGGACCAGTACTGCTCGCTTTTAATTTAATTTCACTACGGTTTCCAGTCTCTAATGAATCATCGAAGCTGTAAATTGTCTCAAAAGTAATAAGGCTACGGGACATGATCACGTCCTTCCGGAAGTATGGCAGCACGGTAGCTCCTTTCTGATACAACGACTGCACAATTTTATCGCGAAAGTGTGGAGCACACGCATGATCCAGCAGCAGTGGGAAGATGCTAACATTGTTACCCTCTTTAAGCGTTATTTTGACAGCCAATTACGTGGAAACAGTCGGCATCTCTCTACTTTCTGTGGCTGGCAAGATGCATGCCCGAGTCATGCCATGCCGCCTTCTGACCCATGTTGTTGACGTAGGAGCACCGGAATCTTAATGTGCTTTTAGGTAAGGTTGCAGCACAATCGACATGATCTTTCTTGCGAGGTTGTTGCAAGCTAAGTGCCGAGAACATTACCAGAACCTTTTCCTTGCCTTTTTTGATATCACCAAGGCTTTTGATACTGTCAAAAGAGAGTTGTTATGGAGAGTGCTGGGAAAGTTTGGATGCCTTCCAACTTTCCTTAAAGTGTTAGAAGAGTTTCACGCTGGCATTGACAGCCAGGGTCATTTTGCCGGTCGTAAGTCTGACCCTCTCAACAATGCTGCTGGGGTAAAGCAGGTTTGCGTCCCGGAACCCGTTACATTTACTATCTTTTTAGTTGCTATAACGCTACTATTTGGGAACTATTGGGCAAGACGCGCAGGAAATCCCATCGCTTATCGTCTAGATGGCAGACTTTTGAAATTTGCAGACTTAATGCTGAAACAAAAGCTTCTCCTGAAAAGTTATTTGAGCTTCAGTACGCGGACGACGCAGCCATAGCAGCCCACTCTGAGGGCAGCCTCCAGAATAACCTGAATTTACTTGCAACCTCATGAAATGGCACTGGACTTAACGTCAACTCAAAGTTCTCTAGTGCGCTGCACATCCAATGTCTGCGTTGCCAACCTTCCCAGTAACAGGTTTTTCGCCGTCTTTCAAGTCGCAATTCGTATACCTAGGCAGCGAACTGTCCCACAGTACAATATAAGCTTCGAGGAAGAAAACCGGATACAGGCAGCGTCCACCGGCTTTGGTCGATTCGCTCACAGGGTGTTTCTTGATCTCAGGTTTTCTACAGCAACAAAGGTTGCCGTGTAATTGGCTGTCTGAATCTCCATCTTGATATACAGTTGCGAGACATTGACCCCATACCTACGTCACGAAAGAGCCCTTAAGTCGTTCCATGTTTGCTGTCTGCGAACATCTTCGTCGTTCGGTAGTGGCACAAAATTCCTTTCACTGATATTTTAAATACGGCTAGAATTAACTTTTCCCAGTGCCCGATGTTTGAAAAGCAACTTTGAAGGCTATGTCACAACATAAGAATGCCATCCTGTCGCCTGCCTAGAAGGCTTCTCTGTGGGGTGCTCGCTGAAGGGTAGAGATGGCCGCACAAATAAGCGGTACGCCGCTTTCTTATAAAGCGTCCAGCTGAAGTGCAATATTGAACCATCAGCACTTGAGATCACTGCTTGTAATAGAAATTTTTGGAGAATTTCATGTGTAATTGGCTATGTGCACTACATGGAGGAATGAAAAACATAACGCAGAGCGACGTCGCGCAAAGCGTCACGCTGCTGCTCAAACAAGGAATGCTGTTCCGCAGTCCACGCACGGTGCTAGAGTAGTCGCATCACAGTTAGGTCTGCGAAGCCATCTTTGCTCCCACGCATTATCAAATACACTAATCGCAGGAACAGTGCAACGTTTTCGTCGTATTCTACGAGTTTCAAAGATTTATGTATGTACGTATGTTTGAATGCGAAGGCTCAATTTATTTCAAAAACTGGAAAAAAGATGCCTAGCCATTAGCTTTGTACCGTCAATAAGAAGGATCAATCCGACCTAAAAACTTAATAGACAGAGCCGTTAAGTTTATTGGTATTGCTTCTAAGAGATGCTTCACTTTGAGCTTAAGATCTGTGGATGATGATAATTTCGTAGCCGGGTTGGCCCGCGGTTGAGTTGGGTCCACGTCATCTCCCTTTGCTTGTCACATCGTTCCATTACTCGAGGCCCAGATTTAGTATATTTGTTAAAAGAGGCTTTGTCACTATAAAATAAACCCATTTTCATGTATTCCGACAGCATGTCCGATTTTGTTTCAGTCTGCCTATTGGAGTAACGACGTCGCAACCATGGATCCTGACGTCTTGGAACTTTACTAACGCCGACTGTTTCCTGTGAGCGGAGTCTGTGCATAGCATAGATGACCAAGACGACCCAAATAAATTCCCACGATCTAAGCTGGTTAGCATCCTGCGGGTGACGGCAGTTCAGCATCGCAGGACGAAGACAAAAAAAAAAAAATTTGTGCGAAAAGAGTTCTTCTACAGGTATGCTGCTAGAACGTAAGAATACTTATCGATAGCGACAATTGCATAGAGCTGTAAACGGCGATTGTCACTAATAAGCTGTTGAGATACAATACAGATATTGCAAATCTAATGCACAATATTCTGTTATGGAATATCTGCGTGCCAGATAGGCAAGTGCAGTGTTGGTTTAGCGAGTCGATCCGCCTTAGCGCAAAAGATAGAACATATGGTTGGATTAAACACCCGAATCATGACTGTTTGAGTTCCACTAATTGCTGGGACATATTTATATTTCAATATAAAGCTCCAGCGCTAACATACCACCGAAGACGATGCCACTGTTTTTTTTATCAGACTCTGGCATCGGTCGTTGCTTCGGTTCTAACAATAAGAGTTTTGTCATTCTTGATGAAATCAATGAGCGCGTGGGAGCAGATAAAAGCGCTTGGACGAGTAAAACTTAAAACTTGTAAGATAAGAAGAAAGTAGGCATTCATTTTTCCAAATAGAGCATATGTATCTGGCGTCTTCATTCAGATCGTCACACTTTCTGTTTGATGTAGCTTGGAGATGCGTAGTCACTTGCTACCACGCCACTATGGCTGGGATGAATGGGTCAGTCCAAAATTTTCGACCGTCAGTTTCATGAAAAAATTCCAAACCTGGTCAAGTCAACACAGCACTTCCGATCAACTATTTGAAGTAAATAGTTTGCCAATAGTAACAATGCAAGCACATAACTTTAGGCCCGTAAAACACAGAAATCAAATCGCTACTAGCCCCGATGCACATGTTAGCATATTTGCCATGACGCTTCCATCAAGCCACTGGCCTTGTCATGCAGCTCCGTTAATAGTGCAGCGCAACTTATTTATACGTGAAGTGATGGCAAATGTTATTTCTGCATACTAACATGGCCTCTATCACTCTCTAAAGAAAGGCAACCCTGCCACAGAGTTGCAATTTCCGGATAGCGCAAAGCATTGTTCAAATATTGTAAAAATATCAAGCGATCGCGTAAAAAAGAAAGATTTCAAGCGAAAGTCATCGAGTGTCCTTGTGCGTGTGTGTGTGTATGCGTGTGTGTGTGTGTGTGTGTGTGTGTGTGTGTGTGTGTGTGTGTGTGTGTGAGCGTGAGTGCGATTGCATATATGAGAACGTTGTCATGCGCTACATACCTCACGCCGGCATACCGCGTCAAAGCAATCTTTCATTTGCGAGATAACACATGTCGAACTGGGTTCAACAAGTGGCAAGGTGTTACTGGAAGGGTTTCGTGTTGAATCAGTCCACAGCTGAGCTCATAGAGTTCTCAGTATCAAATGCAATCTTGCAAGCAAATGAAGAGCAGTCCCTTGGCCAATGATGCAAACGCAAAGTGCGAGACAGCTGAGCAAAGCAAGATGGACGAATTTGTTCAGCCTTTGAGAACCGCTTCAGAAACGTTTTTGCCCTATATATAACGAGGAGCGATTGCGGTGAAAATTAAAATTTAAAATTAAATGAGAGCATGCATATGGCTGTGCCATACGGTAACGCCAAAAACATGGCAGTATATAATATGTTCGGTAAAAGTGTTTTAAGAGAGAGAGAGAGATAGAGATAGAGAGAGAGAGAGAGAGAGAGAGAGAGAGCGCAGCCCGCTAATTACAAATACGTCCGTCTAGCACCAGCAATCGGTTTCCTTCAACCTAGACTTCGATAAGCTGATCCTTACGACCACCGAATAGTTCTGCTCTGAGTTGTTCGATGAGTCATCCTTAAGTTTACTAGTTTGCATTTAAAGGTTGCTGTTCGTCTACCGGGAGTTGCTTTTGTTGAAATAAAAAAGGTATTTTGTGATGGTTATGGAATTTTATATATTTAGAAACATTAGAATCCCTCCCGCGGACGTATCTAAAGAAGGCTCTGCAGAAGAATATTAAGGCCTCGTCTTAGTCAAGCAAATTTGTGACTATAACTGTGTAAGTGTTGAAAAATTTTGAAGAATGGGGCAGCGATTACATATGCCTTGTGTGTTTAATAGGATGACGACCGTACTACCAGCAGAGCTTACTCTGGAAAACATTCACGTTTATTTTAAGCTCGTGTATCAGTGGAACTTAATGGATACTCAAAAAAACAGTTACGGATTGCATTAAATTCGAACCCTTTGACTCATCGATATCAAACCTTTCTTTAAGCAGGCGTGAACAGCAGTTTAGGCAAAAACTCAGAGTCGATTGGTCAGTGGCTAGATGTCCGGAAAATCATCTCAGAATATTTTGCGGCAGCCATTTTGCCTAAATCGGTTTATCCACCTGCTTGGCGTGCTGATTAATCTACTCGAAATGAAATAATAGCGCAGATTTGTTCCCTATTCCTACGTCACTGAGCACATTTTTATTTGAGCTTTCTTTGTTTTATTTTTTTTATTTTTTTTTTATTATTATTATTTTTTTTTTTCCTTTAACCTAACCCCTCTACTCTTTTTATCTTCTCTCCTCCGTTCCGCATAATGAAAACTTCATCCAAAGATAAGTGTGGAAAGTGCAAAAAATACATTCCATTCCACCAGCGACGCACCCTGTGTACGTCATGTAAAGTTTACTTCCATATAAAATGCTCCTCAGCAAATATCTGCAACTACTCACACTCATCAAATTCGTGGAAGTGTACTGTATGTCTTCAAAAGGAACTGCCATTAAGAGGTGTAGACGACAATGAGTTGCAACAAATACTTGCAGGATTTGATCAAGAATCTCTAAATCTCAATATCTTCCCTTCGCTCAGTGTGAGGTCATTGTTAAATGCAATACAAGGACAGTCTGCTAATTTTGACGAGCTTATCTACAGCAATAATACATCTAAGTACCATGACATTCCTGAATTTAGTAAGCTACGCTTGAACTCCGACTCGTCATTTGGAGTCCTGCATATGAACATAGCTTCCCTTGTTAAGCACCAGGAAGAACTATGCCTACTTCTTAAATTACTAAATTATAAGTTCAAGATCATAGGGATCTCTGAGACACGGCTTCGACAAAACTTTGTATACGGAACTGATTTAGCCGAATATACTTTTGTTGACACCAGAACCTTAACTCATGCTGGAGGAACTGCGCTCTATATACATAACTCTATTGCCGATGATGTAAAGCTCTGTCGATAGTACGATCACGATCATTTTCATTTTCATGAGAGTTTGTTTCCATGACAGAAGTTATTGATCGTCGTATATATACATGTAGACATGGAATTTTTTATGTTATCAACGGACTATCTTCGAGAAAAGATTTTGATTGATTTTTTGATTGATTGATTGATTCTTTAATTATTACTCTTTGTCGTTAAGGCAAACAATGTTACCCAACATAAGCGTATTAGCTGGGATGGTTCTAAACCAACCGACGTCTGTGAACATATCAGATACTCTGTAAATTATGCTTCAGTCTATAGTTGATAATTGTGCTTGTGCATGTTGACATTGATTGTTGATGTCTATGATGATATTTGATAGATGTGATGATATTTCAATACTCTTGGTGGTAGGAAAGATGCGAGAAGATTCTATGTTAATATTTCGGAATAGAAAGAGCTGGTTTCATATTGGGTACATGATTCTGCAATTACATGTCAGCTCACAAGCAAATGCTGCGACGAGTATTGATAAGTAACAGGTGTCAAGACAACAATCATTCCTGTAAAGACCATTTAAGAAAGATGAAAGATACGATCAATGTCGGACCCACGGGAAGATTAAAATTATCTGCAAGAACAGCGTTAAAACTCCCGGGAGGAAAAAAGATCAATTATTCAGTCCCCAAGGGGTCCAAAGCACTTAACCTTAAGTATTAATGTAAAACTCAAAAAACTAAAGTTCTCGTGCATGTGGCAAACTTAGATTGTAAGATTAAAAGACTAGAGCACGAGAAAGAACGAAATAGAAACATGCTGAAAGCTACCATTTACTCCTCAACCCACGATTATCCGAATCTCGCGACATACCTTGAAGTTGAGTATGGCGGCTGCACGTTAGGCAACTTTAATTCTTTGTCTTCGAATAATTTTTCTTTTTTTACAGAAAATTCTATTTGCTTGAGAATTCCTCAAGCGTGTTAGGAAAAACTTTAGCGTTAGGGTTAGGGTTTGGGTTACAGTTATACACTAAACCTAAAAAAAATTATGATAACAACATGTCAGCCAATGCTTCTCTCCAGGGGTGTCGCCAATGTGTAAATACCGCTAACGTCGTTTCAGGTCAATTGCAAGATGGCGCTTACTGAGGAATGAAAGCTAGAATTATACCCAAATGGATAAAGATTAAGTAACATGGCTGACTTGGGTGCTGAGTGAAGGTTGCAGCCAACGAAGATGGATTGCCTATTTGAATTTCCCCTGGAAATCAGCGTACACTAGATCTAGAACAAGCAAATTTGATAATCATTCTCTTGTGTTTGCACACGTAACATTTTTGCCCATTCCTAATCCTTTCTCTGCGCAAATGTTGTGCTACTTAGACCCTTTAAAAAGAATTTTTCTTCTATTTGGTAAAAATAAAGAGCTGTTTGCATTAGAAAAATAGCCATGAAGCTAATCAATGCTTGCCTGGTTTATGGGGATACGTCCAACACATTCACCATAGCGAAAACTCGAATAAAGCAACTTCAGGCAAAAATCATTCCTCATTATATACAGCTACAGCTACAACATTATATACTACAGCTCTATTTTAGGTAATTTTTGAATTACCTAGTTAGTTTATCTTAAACGAAGGAATCAACGAATTAGCTGGTTAACTCTGAACTTCGATGATACTCATCCTTCTGAGGTGAACTTTCGAACGAAAAACATAATTGACATCTGCAAAGCAATTGAATTATATGTAGGTAAAGATATTCTGCTACTTCAAAATTCTGCTACCTCAAATGCTCAGCTTCACATTTTTAAAATTCTAGTAACTGGACGGGCAATTTCTGGTAGCTTAGCTAAAATTGGCCTTCGCTCAAACAGGTGAAGTCGCTCTCGGCACCGGTACTTTCTTTCCACACAGGTAATCATGATAAGAAACAAAATTTCGACCAATCAACTGCGTCGCGTTCCCTCTTTGCTAGGAGGCATTCTTACAAGCTCAGTGGACTTTCGCGCCAAAACAACAGCAGACACGCAGCATCTTGGACAAAATGGAACAAACTCGGCTTCAAGATTTTTTCTCAGCGCGCAAACGTTCTACAGCGGAAGGACATCCTTCGAAAAGGCGCAAATTGGACGAAGCATCTCCTCGCCAAGAAGCAGTCCAGTGCTCCAAAGTGAAGTGCAAGAAGCCTAAACCCAATCACGATGAAATAGTATCTTTAACGGACGACCACGGTGCTCGAATGCGTAAAACCAATTCTCAGTTGGTGCGAAGGCAAATCGAAGAGTCGTTACAGGTTGCTCCAAATCTTTCCCCTGTCTGCTCACCCTCTCGCAGTGTTCAGTCTCCTTTGAAAACTTCTAGAATACCAATATCTACACCGGTTGATGATGTTGCTCCGTCCTCAGAAAAAAGCGTCGCTCATAACCGCTCACCACTGAAACTGGACCATTGGGTGAACGAGCAAGCAAAAAACGTTTTGCATAGTCGGGGTGCTATGATGATAAGTGAGAGCTTGAAAAAAGGACCAGTTTCCTCTCCCTTTTCCTCTCCCAATCCCAAGACACCGGAGAAGAGCGTATGTTTTGCCTCTACTGGGAGTCCTAAGGGTAATTTAAATACAAATATGTGTCAGCCCCACCAGGATCATGCAAAAAGCACTAAAAGTGCATTGCGCTCTAAATTTGCCCACTTGCTTGAAGATAGTGATAAAAATAAGAGTAATCTGCTAAGCACTTCTCAATCTCAGCATTCCAGCTCACCCACAAAGACGGGAACAGCTAAGTTGTAAGTATTTTCACTAATTAAGTGTATTTCGTGTAGAATTGGTATATGCAATAAGTGAGTTTGATCAATGTCTTGATGTTATGTCAAGTCATCTACATGCTTTATTATGCCACCCACTTCAGAGAACGCAGCACCTCAAGTTTCTTGAGTTTAAAATGCCCATTGTTCATGAAGTTGAAATTGGCAAAAATAATCTGCTAGCAGTAGCCCATTAGTAAAATATTGTTGGCATTGATTCGTTTCCCAATTTTTACTTTCGATGTGATGTTTAGTGTTCTTTATCAGTTATTCTTTGTTATGACATGTGGTTTTGTTATCACTGTTTATGTGAGAAATGTAACGGCTTTTGTTATGTACATACTTATCCTTTTTTAAATAATGTATCTGCACAATATCATTTCATGCAATGGCAATGTAAATGAAATAAATTCCCTTTCAAAGATGCGTCGACACATGTTTAAAGGTGCCAATAACTTATACTTATACTTATTCATGCTATTTTAATGTAATGAATATAATCTGAAAGATGCTTTCACGCATGCTTGAATGTGCCATGTCGTACTAAAGTAGTTCATGCTACGTAAATGTAATGAATATAATCTCATAGATACCTTCAAACGTTTTTTAATGTGCCGAAAACTGATCTGGCTAGACAGCATCCTGTCTACTGAGGTCTGCCACATGCATGTACATGGAAGTACCTCCCTAATTCAAAGAGTTGTGTAGTGTAAAATTATTCTATATTATTCATATGCTGATTTTGGTTGCATGAGTTTTCTAGGCTTCACTCCCATGGAATGCTACTTTAGTTGTCTGTTGCAAGTCATCATGTTAAGTCACATGACAATCAGAGGGCGTTACAAGTTACATATTATTTTTATGTTGATGATTAAACTATGTTTGCTTTGTAGGTGCGTATTTGTTGCCCTGATATTAATAGATTATTATGAAGTGTCAATCGTTTGCATTTTCCTTTTTTTTTAAATAAAGTTTATTATGTAGTAATTGTTCCTGCAATCATAGCCAAAGCATTTACCATACAGGTTTAGTTTTATGGTTCCATAGCTTCTGTATAGGTAGCATTTCCCAGTGCAAACATTTGTTAAAAAATGGTAGTTGGTTGTGCAGTGCTAACTTGATCATAACTAAGTCCTATGTGGTATGTAATAATTTTGAGTATTAGTAGACATGTGGCCTTCAAATAGTGAATGTTTTCTTATCACTTACTTGTTCTTGCTTTGTGTAGCTTGTTCACCAAAAGCGTAAAGCTGTCATTATGATCCCTGTAAAAACTGTAAAGCTTTTTTTGATCCTGTATTAACTCACAATTTCTTTTTAAGTGCAAATTTTATGAAGTACTTTTTGGACTTGATTCGATGCAGCAGGCACTGCCAGGCGTGACACTCTGACAATTGAAATAAACTTGACTTGAGCTGTTGAAATAAGCAGTATTCTGGCATTAACTTCGCATTGCTGGCAGACTGGTACATACATTTTATAAGTGACAAGCATGTTTGGTTGATGGTTGCTAAAATATTGTTCTTTTAGGGTTGAGCCTGCCCATGAAAAATTCAAGCACCTTGCAACTTCTACTGTATCTGCTAAAACGCTTCCCCTACCTCAGAAGTACAAGACTCTGTTGGAAACATTTCGTTGTGCAGACTCTGTTTTGTATTTACTTAACCAGCGATCTGAAGTGTGCACATTTGACCGCCTGAAGTCATCAGTGCAGCAAATGTCGGGCCGGTTAGTTATTGTACTAAACCAAATTTAAAAGTCGTATGTGGAAATCGAAATTAGCAAGCTTAATTGGATTAGCAGCCTTGGAGCATTTTTTAGCTAACGTACCTGTGCTTAGTTTTCTTACTTCGTAAGCTTATGTTAGGAAGTATTAATAACAATGTACTTGTGTTCATGATGGAACTTTTAGGGTGCTTGCCCACCTTGCAAAGGAGTTTGCCAATGTTTGCCCGTGTTGATTTTAGATCATTTGAGCTAAAGCATCTTGGCATGCTGAAGGCAGTGTATCCTTCGGCATATACGTTTCGACAAGAGAAAGGCTTGCTTTCTCTACGCGGAGACAGGTCCAGTGGTTACCAGCTCACAGTTGAAGCTAACTTCCGCGAAAGTTTGCTCGTGGGTACTTCAACTATAACCCCAACGGTGCTGATCACTAGGCGTTTGGCATTTGAGAGCAGTTTGTTGGCAATAACATTAAGGCACCATCAAGTGAGCAAAAGATTTTTTTTACTTTAGGATAACCTTTGTATCTATTTACTTAGTGCTTGTAAATTATTGCTTGTACCTGTTTAGAATCACTTGTTCCCCTTCACTTGCGCGTGTGTAAGGATTTAGGTTGGTTGACAGACATGGTAGATATGTAGGTACGTAATCAGGTTGGTAGGTAGGTAAATAAGTTGGTAGTTAGGTAGATAAGCAAGTAGATATCTGTATCGATGCTTTACTGCAACCAATTTTTTTTTTTTTTTTTTGCTAGAAATTTATTCGGAAGTTAAATATCAACTTGGAAGATAGTGAGATTCATCGATGGCATCCCCACTTCAAACTCGAAGAAGTTCCCGAAATCGAACCTTCGAATTTGCCAGAAAGTCCTATCGTGAAGAACTTCACATCAGCTGCTGAAGTATTGCTCTCATCCAAAGGAAGTCTTGTGCCTAAGGTATTATTTTTATGAAAGTTTTATAGTGCGTCGTAAGTTAGCTTTGGTGATTGGTAATGCTTAGTTTTTTTAACGGTAGATTCTAACATGTAACGAGACTTTCTGTTTCCATAGTTTGATGGTTTGTTGCTTTTCAATCGCATGAAGTTCAAGTGGCTTGCCTCGTTGCTACCTTTAATGTAGTTAACGATAGTAGCTACGGCGTATGGTATCTAAGAGGAGTGTTTGCTACACGATGTTTTGTTAAAGCGATGAAGTTTATAGCGAAGGTGTCTTTAGATTCAGTTAGGTAATATCTAGCTTTGTTTCGCAGCTAACCTGGTTGGACTTCGTATTGGGTCTTACAGGTAGCGGAAGCCTTCAAAAGTGTCGCTGATAAAGCATCGGAAGACTCTCAAGGCTTACAAGAGCCTAGATCTAGCAACATCAACGAAAAGACCGATACTTCCGCTATCAGCGCTGCGAATGGCAGTCAGAATGTTCATCTAAAAGGTGTTTCCCAGTCGCTCCTTGAAAGAATTCGGCTGAAGGAGCAACTGAAAAATGCGTTAGCCATGACGCGAGACCCGGCTAAAGAGCGCCGACTAGCGATAATGGAGCGCCTGCCGGACGTCGTGCGCATTCTTAAAGCGTTTTTCACGACGGAGAAGAAGGCGGCGATCGCGCTCGACGACTGCTTGCAAAAGCTACAAGAAAGCTACGGGTCCGCTGTCAGCGTAGGTATGGACGCGTTTTGAGCTTCCTATATCGCATCTTGGAAACTGATTGTGCATCTGCTTATTGCTCTCAGTTTAATTTTTTGTGTTTCTTTGTCGCCTTGCTGTGTATGTGTGTTTCCGGACTATTTTTTGAAACGCCACGCCGTTTACAGACTGTCTCCTTTTTCTCACTTGCAGCTGATCTTCAAGAGCATGTCAATCTATTGTCCGAATTGGTACCGCAATGGCTCACAATCACCGTTGTTCGTAAGACAAGTTACGTAAAGCTGGCAAAGGATTCCGATATCAACAGCGTGCTGAGCGTATTAAAAGCTAGACGAAATGAAGAAGAGTCAGCTTCGTAGTAAAAGAAGGTTGTTCCTTTTTGCTTTGCATTTTCTTCCGTGGAGCTGGTGATCACAACAACTGCATTGGTTTGAAAATGATCCTTACGTAACGCAGCCGTCCTTGAGCGATCTTTGCTTTGCCAAGCACTCCCTCTGTATTTTCAACTATTTATGATGCTTGGCAGGAAATTCGTATTGTGACCTGTCTATTGGCGCTTTTAAAAGCAGCTGATCTTTAGTTCTTTCGACCTGGAAAGGGTCAGTCGTGCTCGTTACAAGCTGGATGATTGTATACGGATCATCTCTAAACCGATTATATGTTACGATGAATCATCCTAGTTCATGAGATCTTGATAAACAGTCCGTTAAGAAAATGTGTTTGCCACAAGTCTTCGAGGCCGTTAAGGAACGCGTTTACCACAGGTGTTCGTACCTGCGTACATCAAGTCGCGGTATTTGTTCGACTGTTCTCATCATTTCTTTACTAACGATATGGCTATGGTATTGTTTACTTAACCTTCTATCCTTCGCTTATCTCTGAAGCGTACGTGTACATATTTGCATGCGTTTATGTTGAATCATTTAAATTGTTCCTCTTTTATACATGTAATGAAGACTTGTAAGTAACATTTTAGTCTGTTGAGCTTGTATATTTTATTAGGTAGATTCGGATGCTTAACCAGATTTTGAAGGTTTTGAGTCGAGTTTCTTGTCTTCCGTGTGAATTCTCTCGACCGTGACAAAGTTGAACGCAGGCGTTCGTGATTCCGTCTCACGTTTCTTTGCTCGCGGATCAATTCAGTCTGTTGCAAGTTACCGTGTCAGTTATAGTATGCAATTTGGTTTCGAGTGGTCCTGCTCTGTGGTGCGACCACTTGCACATTCTTCGTCGTTCTTCGTCGTTAAGATGTCCGAACCAGCAACCGTACGAATTGGTCGGCTGCTGGGAAGGTCTTGTCGAAGATTGTAGGTCTTCCTCTTGGAAGAGTACCCTCTTGGTAACTGGGGCACAGCGCGGTGACAGTTTCACGATTGTTGGAACATCGACCAGTTGTCCCAGCCTCCCTTTGAGGGCACGTAACGAGCTCTGTAGCTCCTTGAAAGGCTCAACCAACATCCGAAGCACATTCGTGAAAACTCCAAGCTCTTCACCAACAGCAACACCGACTCTTGGTCGTTTCCAATTTTTCCGGTCGTGTTAAGCAATGAAACAATCTAAAATTAACTCGCATCGATTGAAACCCCGGAGTTTGGTAGCGCCCGCAGAACTCGCGGGTTGATAAGTCAAGCGGATAAAGTAGTATAACATAATGTAATATACGTAAGGCAAGCCGGAGTACGTAAGGCTAGTCATTTGATATAATATTAAAGGGCAAAATATAACATGACAATCTATTTTAACATAATAAAATAACATTCATCATAATATGTTAAGTTCCGCTAAGTGGATGGTGTGGTAAGCAAATATTTAAACCGAGGCAATGCATGATAAGGTAAGTGGATAGTGTGGTAAGCAAATATTTAAACCGAGGCAATGCATGCCTTAGCAATGCACGCAGCTACCACGCGAATATTTTTCTATCTTTGATTTAGGAACGAATGGTAAGCGCAGCGGAGTCGCGATGGAAGTTTACTACTCGGTTGCTGAACAAACAAATAAATAATAAATAAACGCACAAGCATTTGTCTATGTTACTTGCAGGGTACGCGAGACGATAGTATTAGAAAATGATCTATAAATAGCATGTCAATTGAAAGTCTTGATTAAATTCGGGAAGGTCAAGGCACATACTTTTCTATGCATCTATATAAATTTCAAAAATATATTTGATTCGTGTCGGTATCTCGGTCACTACTGCTATAAGCTCTCAACGAAGCATCAAGCCCTACAAACAGCTTGATGGTGTTGTTTATATGGTATCAGGAGCACAACAAAGACTAGTCGCCACAAGTTCTACGTTCATTCTAAACTTATCTATCTGTGTTTCAACGTCCCTTCAAACAAGGGCGAAAACACTTGCAGATCTTAATCGGTGCAGGTGCTGTATCCACAGGGCGCCACCATTAAACATTCATAGCACAGTACAATGAGATATCTCGCTCTCTATATTGTACGATGTTTTGCACTAGCTTGCAACCTGATAATGAATTCAAGTTTTATGATTCGTTAGAAGATGCTAAGTACGCTAAGCTTCAACTTTGTTTGAAGACGTAAGAAGGTTTTGGTTCTCGGGGGAGATTGCTTCGGGCAGACGTGTGAGGGACTGGATGGTGATGTGATGAACGGAGGAATTCTGAATACACATTAAACGCAGGTCACTTACGCAAACTTCGTTTTTGATCGAAGTACATAGACGAGTAGTTCTGGTTTGTAGATGTGCCTGGCGATAATTCGTATGTGGAGAGTGCTATACAATTCTCTGTGTGTGCTCTGGCACAAGCTATTGCATTCAGAAGTAAATATTGTGCCTTGCAGAGCGCCCAAGAATGATTAGAATATTCTCATTGCTTGCAAATGTCGATCATTAATACGCGAAATCCAAGGCTATAAACCATTTTGGATTCGGATGATCACAGACTGAAGTAAATTTCCCTAGGAAGCTTTGCTGTAGGACAATCCTTAACAGCGATGCAGTCTTCAATGCGCAGAAGAATTGAGAGTTTAACCCGTTGTTCTTTGTTCTTCCACGACGCTCATAGATCAGCAAAAAGTGCCGGAGCACTTTTTTTATACATGAAAATAGTACTTTGGTACGTTTCATTCAGTCTTTCTTCTTGGCATATGGAAAATGTGTGTTGCTGACAGTTATGATTGGAGCATTAGATTTATTTCACAATCAAAGTGGGGATGGAAAGATTAAAAATTAAAGATTCAAGAATTTATTTTCCCCATAAACAACAACAACAACAACTCCAACAACAACAACAAAAATGCAATCATACAGAAATGCAATATAGGTGGGAAGGAGGCCTCTTCGTAGCAATGCTAATTGAAATTGAAGAGCCCCCCTTTCTGTATTGGTACAAAATATTTTGACAACAAACCAAACAAAGAAGTAAGAAATAAGCAACACGTACAAGATCAACAACAGCAATTAAATAAGTGCACGCAGCATAATCCACAGTTGGATAGATGAGAATGTCATGTAAAGTATTGTAATGCAATGTAATGTAATGTAATGTAATATAAAGTAATGTAATGTAATGAAATGTAATGTAATGTATTGTAATGTAATGCAATTTAATTTAATGTAATGTAATGTAATATAGTATATAATAGTATATAATATTATATACTATAATATACTATATACTATAATATTATATATATATATAGTATATAATAGTATATAATATAATATGTAATAAGTAATTTAATGTATTGTAATGTAATGTAATGCAATGTAATGTAATGTAACGTAATGTAACATAACGTAATTTAATGTAATGTAATGCAATTTAATTTAATTTAATTTAATTTAATTTAATGTAATGTAATGTAATGTAATGTAATGTAATGTAATGTGGGCCCAGAAGGTCCCAATCCCTTGGTGATTTTAACATGCGATTGCATTGAAAACCATTATCAGCTGAAAAGAGAAAAAAAAAGTATTTGGCTGAGAGAAAAGTTCACATATGTCTTTTAAATAGTGACCTACATAAATGAACATTAATTTTCATACAATAACTTCGTTTAGAAATTTGGGGCCGACATATCACAGAAACCCATTACCGAAAAAAATATTCAAAGAGCAGATTCTCGTCAGACTTTCAAACCTGCCTTTGTTTTGCTTCCATGTATATTTATGTCGGCTGTTCAAACAACACCATACAGCGACAGCAAACATGCGAGTGTATTTTCGCGTTTGGCTAGCTTTTTTTGTCTACCCACGGCAGTGCTCATTGGAAACGTTTACAAGCAAGTTCATCCATAACACATGACGTCATTTCGCGATAAACGTCGTTCAGAAATCTCGAAAAGGAGGTTCAACTGTATTGATCCCCAACTTGGTGTATGGATAATCGATAATCGCCTTTGTTGGTAAGAAAGTTCTTTGTGCTGATGCTACGATCTAGCAAACGCATGCAAGGTCGTTGAAAGCAAGCAATGAGAAGTCTCCGATCGTTCAGAAACATGATTGTCACTTAAAGCTTTCTTGTTCAACCAAAACCGATTGAGGCAGCTCTCAAAGCTCGAACGTTTGTCACGACTGCAGCATGCTTTTGCACCATGAACTAGCTGGAAGTTCATATCTGCAAAGCCCCATGCTTGGTCATCAGGATGCAATTAATTGTTTACACTCTAAAGGATGAGGGTTAGGGCAGCAGGTTGAGTTAAGTTTGCCAGCTTAGAGAGTAGTATGTGCGATGTGCGGTTAATGTTTTGAGTGCTTCAGTGGGATGCGTACTTTAGACGATATTGGGATTGAATAATATGTTGATATCGGCAAGTATCTATGTCACCTTTTCGCTATTGTTATTCTTAATAGTTCTCATGATAGCTCATCTAGGCACATGGTACAGTGGTTAAGTTAAATCATGAGTTCCTCAAAAAGCAACTATGCGGAAGACTATCAACAAGTCTCTTGGGGGAAAATCTCTAGAATGTGCTGCGACTTGTTCAAAAGCGAGGAACAAGGATGATAGCTACTTAGATAATCTAGGATCTATATGGCAAGCCACCGTGCGGAAGAGGAGCACCATTACTTCAAAAATCGAAGTAAGAATAGTATTTTGCAATTAGTGTTGGTCATATAGACTGCCCAAAAGTCTCATATGTAATATTCATTTCCACACACTTTCATGTATTTGAGTATTTGGTAATTGTCAAACTGACGAGCTATTCTGAAGAGAAGCACGGCGTGCTAATTTTTTTCAACAGATGTGCTACAAATTACTTGGAATAAGGCTAATGTATTAATTTCTTCTATAAGGGTACTTTAAGGTCTTGCTTGATTGATTAAAGACGTTAATTACCGCAGTCTATCCGTTAATCAGTTAAACTTTTGCATTTGACTCGCTGTTCAGCGATATTTTGGGGAATTATCTATTCTCTTGGTTACGTGTGTGGCTGGCTTCTCAGGTTTTTTTAGACCTCGGATCCCAGAAAGAGTCTATTTCGATGGTAGACTCTCTCTAGAGCGTTTAATAATTGGTCGCAAAACATTTAGTGGCATTCGTATCGTGGAGCAATTGGTAATGGGCGTCTGGTGGTGAACGCCTAGATGCCCAAATAGCACGCTGTACGAGAAGTTGGAGCAAGTCTTCTTGCGAATGATTGCGAAGGATGCTAATTTTTTCGTTTATTCTGCCTGGCTTACTCAAAGTTGCTCATTTTCTAGGAGAGCCAGTAAAAGCCTTCTTGTTCGTCTTGTGCTATGCTCGCTATGTAATCTGTGTGCTTCGCTATTGATTTTATTTTAAAGATTCATTTCGTAATTTATATGGGCTGCAAACCGATGCGCAGGCCTGCAGGCTTTATCAGGGAAATCGCTGATATATTCACTGATTATCGGTAAACAATGCTTGCCGTCGAATGCTCACCCTGGAAATGCATAGGCGAAGAACGCCTTGTCAAGAATCCACGAATTGCGTGGTTGCTTAATTTTGCGAAAACCTGTACGTAGTATGGTAAACAAAACAAGAAGCTTGCCATCAAGTTAATTACTCTTCTTGTTTAAGAACTCCCTGCAATTTCTCTCGCAACGAAAGATGCAAGATCTTTACAGTGATTATTATAGGACCGAGAAAACAAGATCCAACTCTTCCCTGCAAAAGCATGTAAAAGCATGTTACCGGCCGCGCTCTCGCTACTTTCTTCTCCAAACGAACTTGAGACCTGCCAACAGGACGTCGGGGGTCACGCGTTGAATAGCCGGCGCTGCTGCTGCAGCAAGACGAACCGAGTAGAGCGGAATTGGGGTCTTCTAGAGAATTAGCGAGTCTCAAGCGAACCTTCTTTCGATGAGATTTTCGAAGTTTAGCACCGTTGCTGCACCAGTTGATGAAACAGTAAGCTGAAAAGACTGGTTCAATGAACTGGCTACTTAATATGCTGGCACTGCTGTGGTCTGTGTTGGTGGACGTTGTTGCCTACCGAGGTTGTCTTCTGTGGTCTTCTGTTGAAAAGATTTGAACTTTTACATTCGGAGTTGGGTTTCACTCAATTATTTTCGAGGTGAATTCAAGCTGAAAAAGCTGCTTAGGCAGCAGTGGAAGAAGATATTTATAACATATCATCATGGGAAGCAAGGCTAAAACGACTGCAAGATATGGACGATAGCCAGTTAACTGTCATAAGTTGTCCGGAGGTATGATGGTCTCGTTTACTCTTGATTTGGATCGTGCATAAATTTAGCGATGTTTGCTCAAGTCGCTTAAAATATGATCTTAGGTCAAATGGAATTAGAGTCCAGAACCCAGAGCCCTGAGACACTCCTATCTTTTTTAAGCTACTGAGATTTATGCTGTAACACATCCAGCATAGTTTTGTGATGGCCAGTCATGAAAACAGGGCACTGTGTTCTGTTTGTTTGAATATTGTTAGAAGCGATGATAGTTGGTATTCTAGGCTGCCGCTAATGTCATGCTTGTATGCCAGACCTTGGAGTTGCTGAAGTTTTATTTATCACTCAAGCTTGCAGGAGTAATCCTGTTTAGAGTGGGAGATGTGATTAGAGTCTTGTTTTCTATAAATAATCCTCTGTTAGATCTACCATTGGAAAAGTTCTGGTACTATAGGGGGTTGTATGGATGTAATCTAAATGTTGTTCAGAAGGAATTCGTAAGTGATAATCCATATCTCATAGGCAAGAGCATTCCATAACCAAATATAAGACCTTCACAGGGAATGCCTTCTTGTGGTCTATAAGATTTATCTTGTATGTTTGCTTGCCTAGTAGTGTGTGCGCTGTGTGGGACATGCTTAGTTCTCAACATTTTTGTAGATTGGATGGAAGCTCATGCATAAAAGATGTTTCATCATATTTGATGTTACATCTGGGTTGGTTTTGGATTACATAATCTAATTGCTTACGCTTTACCATCATGTCTTCATTAGAGTTTAAGGACATGCTTAAGCCTTGTAGTGCTTGTGGATGAGTATGGTCTTCCTACTGTAATCAATCTTGTACGGGAATTATGCAGTGTGAGTCTTTGCTTTGTTAATGGATCATGCGACTCTCCTGAGCTTGTGGTAGTAATAATAGCATACATGTTTCACAAAAGCAAAGCAATGTCCATTAGACTTACCACAAATAGCGCTTCAGATTTCTCTTTCACTGTATGTTTCTTTATCATAGATCAGTTATGGTTTCATTTCATTGATTGTTGTAGTTTCCTTTGTCCTATGGGATTTGTTGTAAGACTACCTCAGGTAACATACTCATTCATGCGTGGCATGTTCTGCACTGGAGGTTAATCTCAAGGTTGGGTATTGCATTGCCGGCACCGTTTGCTTAAGATGATACAGGCTTTATAAAATGTTATTGTAAAAGCCTATGGTTAGGTTTATTAAAAAAAAGTGATCTGCCTGAGAGCACTTTAAAACTATGTTATTTATAAAGAACTAGATTTTCGTCTTGTGGTTTTTTATATGTGGACAGCACTATAGTTACTTTTGAACAAATACGAGCTTTTTGAAAAGCATTTACTATTTTAGCCATTTGTTTGTTTTGATTTTTCTATGGCTTTTATTTTTATTAGAAATAAAAACCTAAAATAATTAAAGAAGCAGTATTATTTAATAATTACATAATTGAAAGTTGACAAAATTCCAAACTTTGGTTGTCTTTGATGCATGTCTGCCGATCCTTGAGCTCAATGATGTATGGGAATATTTATGACATGCTAATAGACTGAGAAAATTCAATTCACCTTTTGATCTATGTCTTGGTGGTCCGCACCTTAATTGTGTGTCACTACTATTTTAACCAAGCATGCCTAAAATACATTGCAATAAGAACCTGAGATTGTGGTTGAATCCTGTCACCTATAAATGCGCTGGCTGAGTCAAAGATCTTGTTTTTGTTTCTGCCAAGAGTTTTTTGCTAGTTTTGCTGAAAGCAACGATTGAAGTCCCACTGGCCTATGAGTTAGCCATTGCATGAAACACGATTACTTTAGGGTAAAGTCCGAAGAAAGTTCATAGATGTTTTTGTTTTCAGACTTACGATCTTCACATTCTTCAAAATTTTTTTTCATTGTTTGTGTTTTCTTTTACTATGTAAAGGTTTTTTAAATTTTCCCTACTGCCCTTGGATTGTTATGCCTTTGAGTTTAAGTTGTTTTGAAAACTGCCAAATAGTTACAAAGTGTAATTACTGGACAGCCTTCTTTCCAGTTTTTGAAATAAATTGAACCTTCACATTCAACTATACACATGCATGCATACATACATACATACATACATACATACATACATACATACATACATACATACATACATACATACATAC
>QQSS02190642.1:0-13175 GCA_003687565.2 Craspedacusta sowerbii
ACGATTCTCGTTATAACTAAGAGATTAATGAACCAGCATTCATACAGGGGATACATGCTGGCGGAAATGCAGGAATATTTAACAGAACAAAAACGCCGCACGTGGTTGAACAAATTGCAGGAAATTGCCCCAATCACATATAGGTACAGAATGACCTACTACTATTGCGAGAAAATAAAAAGCCGCAATAATCCCAAAAATTTACGCCAAAAACCAGCAAGAAAACCAAACCCACAGTTTGATAGCCGTGGAATAGTTCGGGGTACACTATATATCCTCTCCGCTAAGACTTCCGATCGATCTGTCCATCTAGCGAAATGAGGCGTCTCCCTTGCTATTAGCATCGTACAAATAAGAATATTCCAGAAATTCCAACAAGAAGTGCAAGATGAAACACACGAGCCTTGAAGCGAGACTACAATTGGTGGAATGAAAATTTTACTGCACAAATGTGTTTCCGTTAATTCTTAACTAGCGCTGACTATGCTCCAAAATTCCATAGCTGTGAAAGGAAACTACACTTCCACAAGAGAGATGGAGGTGCTTTCCAGGATAAGAAAACATTACAGAAACGCTGGCGAATCTTTAACCAGCTGCATGGCTATATATAAGCAATTACGAGAACAAGCAGCTACGTAAAACAAAAATTAATTATGAATACACATACACTTCAAATAGCAGAAATATTGACAGTCAGTCACAAGTCATCTGTATCGAAGAACTTCTGCACCTTCGTCAGATCCAAATACGGCACAATCCGCCATCCTTATAAACAGACCCGTTTCCACCACACCAGGAATCATCTTTATATCCGTGTTCAAGGCAGTCCAGTCATACACACGATCAAATCTACAGTCAAGAATAAAGTTCGAGTTGTCAGTAACAACTGGGCCAGCCTTAGCCTGTCCAGTTCGAAGAGTAGGAGACAAACCTAGGGCGCTCAGCTTTTGCATTACTGGCTTATATGCCATGGGAATCACTTCTACCGGAATCCCCTTCTTCCAAGCAGCACCCAAGTGGGTAGATTTCTTCGAACTGTCCGCAATAACAACAAATTTTCCGGCAGCCGAAGCAACAATCTTTTCCTGTGTCAAACATCCACCGCCACCCTTGATGCAATTACCATCAACGTCGACTTCATCAGCACCATCAATCGCAAGATCAAGCTAGAGTCAATTATAAAATTTACAATCATGATACACATGAAGTGCATCGAAAGACTGAAAAGTCGTGCATTAAATATGTATATTTTAAAAAAATGAAAAAAAAATTCTATCTTGAAATCGCTTGTTGCAGTTAAATTCTCATTAGGCAGAAGGGAGATAAAATTATAGTACTTAGGGACAAGATGACACTATGTAGCTTCAGATAGACTTGCTCAGGCGATGAGAAGATGGCTACGCCAAGAATTTTCCGTTATTAATCTAGGGCACTAGATTAACGTCGATACGTCGTACGGGAGGTTGTCAACCCACGTCTTCATGGCGGACGATATTCTTGCAGAGTTGAGGATGTCAAGTAGTTCGAGGCACTTACGTGAAAACGGCAAGAGGCATTCTACTAAGGACTGCAGTTAGGTCTTGAGTTCGGCGGGAACGCTTGGCAAACCGTATTCAGTTGGCAAGGCAAGCTGTTTACTCCAGAAGCAAGTCAAGGCAATTTATGACAAGCACTCTGAAAAGAGCCTGGACGGCGTCAGTCCGATACAACGTGGACGCGTACTGTAGTTCCAGAGGTACCGGAAAAGCTAGTCCACGGCCACATACAGGGTACGGTAGAATTAAACAAGCGGCAAAGACGCGTGTTCTGGTTCACTAATGGCCTTCGGAAGGCCAAACTGCCGACAAGCACCCGGTGGTCGCTACTTGATGAAACCCGCAATGAACATGAAAAACAAATTCGAAGATCAAACCATGGCAAAGTGAACTCGGAATGGGCACAATAAAACGCTGGAACAAATTTAATGCACGATTATTTAGCAAAGCCGACTTATCTAAAACAATAAATATCATTAATAAATATGGACGCAATCTTGCTAGTCATGTGAAGAAAGCGCTTCCTCTCTTCTATGTTTTGAAGATCTCCCGTGAAATTCACGCAGTCTCATACACAACTTGAAGATCAATCAAATGAGATATGTAATCACTAATCGCGCCAGCCCTTCAACCGACTCTCCTATAGCTCACGACCAAGCCCATCTTCTCATGGTCATGATGTGACATGACATCATCAGCTACCTTTTGAAGATGTGCGTGCCGGAGCGGAAAGCGGAAATAAGCGATCTTTATGACGGAGGCAACAAACACTCAAGGTCAACCCACATCGCGCCTTCGAACCCCATAACGTTGCCATTGGCGTCATCGACGGTGCTGCATAAGGTCAGTTTGACCATTGTGCTAGAACTTTTATACATACCATGTGGATCGATGTAAAAATCTATGAGCACTCTGTAATTTATAGACTGAAAGGGTCTGTTACATGTTTAGCCTTGGACACAAATGGAAAGCTATGACTTTGGGCCAGACAGCTTCGGGAAGTTTAGAACCTTGAAACTGTCAAACTTCTTGATCCTTTGACAACGAGCTACGCCTTATGCATAGCTGAGAGCTTAATACATACTATTATATACATACAAACTATTATCAAAGCATTGCAAGGAGTACGCATTCAAGCACTGTGAACGCCTCCCTCAGGCAGTCGCTAACAAGCGCTGCATACTCTATCAAGATAGAAGGCTTATCGATGACCTTGATAGACCTGTGAACATCCTATGAATTTTTTAAGAGGCTTCACATTCAAAAGAATACAGAAAAGGAGAATCTTAGGTGTGGTTTGCTTTTGCTAACAGCCTAGAGACCCCATACAACACAACAAAACTCAAATTACTGCACATACCTGCGGAGTTTGCTCAAGATCACTCAGTACTAAGTTATTCTCCAGGATCAACTGCTTGGCTTGAAATGATGATGCAACACATGTAAGACTCAATTTCTCTGCAGAGGCACGATCAGCTATTCTTTGAACAGCATACACTACAGTTGAGCCACTACCTATGCCTAAACGCATGCCATCTCGCACGAAATCATCCACTGCTCTGTATGCAGCAATTTTCTTTCCAGATTCCATTGAATTAGCAAGGATGGTTAAATACACTCTCCTAGCCGGATTCAATCCAAGAGTGGCAATCTTATAAAAGGTGCCAGAAACCATCAAAAAATAAAATGAGTGACCTCAAATGCTGCTTTCATATCAGGGAAGGATCACTTTTCAAAGCATAATAAGCAAACGGGAGGAATTCAGTAGAACATAATTAATGCCAAAATATCAGCACCTACATTAACAGGAAACAAAAGAACCTACTCATACATACACACTTTTTCATTGTGTTCTTATTTTCTGCTCCTTGCAATCCACATACAAAGAAAAAATAAATGGCAGGTTGGATAAGTGGTGAAATTACTCAGCACAGTGTCTGCCAAACTCTCATATGCTACAACGAACAAGGAGTAGAAGACAGAATAACCAATCGATAGCCAAATAAAGAAACCAAGATTTATTTCAGCAACAATGCTTCAAAGAGCACACCAACAGCTCAAACAAAGATACTGAGAGAGCAACAAAATTTCTCCTTTAGAAACATCAAATAAATTGGTCTGATAAAATCTTAAACGTAAAGACCAAGAATTGTAATGGCAGGCAAACCAAGGGACAAACAGACCTCCAGACAAATATATAAAACAGACAGACAAAGTGGCAGATACAGCACAGACATAATCAAAGACAAATGCACTGATCTCAGTATTTTTTAATCAACTTGACTTGAAGTCAGATTTATAGTAGACTGTGTAGACTTAAGAGCAAATTTTAAACTAATTGCTTTGGAACAATATCTGCTTCATAAGAACATCAACACAATTACATACATTCCCACCTAGACTTCACCTTCAGCTCAATGCTGAATGAATTGCGATCTGGTGCTTACAATACTGTAACAACTTAGTTTCATCCTATCACTTTCGCTAAAATTAATACGAAATAAGAAACTAAAGGAACCCATAGAAATAATACAAAAAGGTTCCGCGCGAAGTCAAAACTCAGAACCAGCAATGCTCTGGATTTTACGACACGCCCATGGCAGGTACCACACAAGAGAAACATGCTCTACATCATCACAAGGAGACATGTGGTCTGCACTGTAAATCCTTTTCACAAGTAAACGCATTTGAGCAAGGCTCCAGATCATATCATCCTTGAAACAAACACTTCAAGCTTACATTTAATGGATGAAGTTTTCTTAGCTGAAAGATTTCCCACAGACAATATTCAAAACAAAACAAAAAAATAACCTATTAAATGCAAAGCAGAGCAAAGTATGAGTAGGAGCAAATAACAAAATTTGTGCTGTTTCCATGTTTGTCTAACTTGACAAAGATGACAAAGGCCCTTTAGCAATCTTATTTAGTTATCTACTCCTAGACATTTTAGGTTTATACTCCATAAATTGCTGAATGATGATTATAAAGAATTTGCTAATAGGCAATGAATTCAATTCTCTCCTAGCCAAATAAATCTGCCTACCACTATGAGTGCAGGCAATAAACCTCATAACCATTGAAAAGTGTTAACATTGATGTTGAGATTCAAGATAAATTAGGGAAGCGCTTGAAATTTTTTTAGGATTCCGCCAAATTTTCATAGCAAAGCAGATACCACCGCCACAAAGGGGATCATGACGTGACCACGAAGTAAAAAAAATATAATTTGGAGTATGACATAGCTTGGGTATAAGAACAAAATTCCTTGGGATACTTGAGTCTAGATCCGGTTTCAAAAGCTTTGCTCGCATGCTAAAACAAACGGTTATCTTTTCTAGGGAGAGCTTATTTCCCTAAAAAAATTTACGCGGACACCCACATATAATTATATATTTGCGAAGTGACAGTTCATAAGACACCGGAGTCGACTCGCTCGAATACTGTTCTAAGCAGAAGCAGCCAACAGGGTAATCTACGTGCGCTACGCGGATTGCATGGGAAAAAACGCTGTCTACAGCAGAGCTGAAATGAACTGGGCAATGTAGCTTTTTCCTGAAGTCCGTAAGGTGTCATGTCATTTTGAATCATAGTCGACCATACAAGGACTCCAAAACATTCATGTCCTCCCGTCCTGAACTGAACTGGGCAAGGCAGCTTTTCCACAGATGGAATGAAACAAATGGGCTTTTACACAGATGAGATCAAACAAATGGGCCGCGCACCGACGCATGCTTTAAAGTCTCGGAACTATTACACCGAAAGAGGGCTTTTAGAGCACAGGGTACGTCCCCAGAGTTCGTTCCAAGATTCCTACCTTGCATGCTGTCATGATCAAGGCAAGATCAACGGATATGCCATCTTATCCCACCCCAACAGGAGTACTAACCGGGATGGCTCACTGGCTCCCACAGTAACATTCAATCAATCAATTTTTCGTTTACTGAGCTCTGTAGTGCTTTTTACATTAATCTTCATGGGTGGTTTGGTGCATATCCCGACTGATAGTTGAGATGTTTTGAAAGGCGTGGCAATTGGTTGCGGGATTCACTCTGGAGTCCACCGGACCACCGTGGCCAGCGCGTGCTCAATGGACGGTGGGAAATAAGATTTACCATATTTTCAAACCCCACATCGCTCGCAATAGGTCTCAAAATTAGTTAAGTACTATTTATGAGAAACTTATGTACCCTCCTCCAAGCCAAGCACTGAAGTATTTTTCAGAGACCTTGAAAACACGCTAAAGGCACGGTTCCAACAAACTATTGAAAGGTTATATCAATAGTTGTACGAAATGGAAGGAAAAATGAATAAATAAATAAATCAAGAACGAATAATTACGCGCATAAATATATAAAAATTCAATTCCCAGGCTGTCATGAAGCGCTGGCATGACCCACATTCTTGAAGTGTCATACCGGTAGAATTGTTACATGTATAAGCTTTTTTAATTACGCGCAGTGCGTACGCCTGGTATGCATCTTTTTGAAAATTTAGAACGACTTAGAATGGGCCTTTCTCTTCCAACTATCTCTGCTATGAGGAGCCGTCCCTCCCATGTAGCCACGCGATTGTAGATGTTTATGTAACATTTACGCTTTTGCTCAATGGGAAAAATATATGTTCTTGTCGTTGGTAAAGAAAAAGAAAAGCAGCCTAATGCCATGTCTTTCGACTGAGCTCACCGTCACCATAACTCTAGCAGCAACTAATACATGAAAGCTTAAATGTGAAGTCATTCGAATATTCTATGCAGCACAAAAGCCAAGATAATAAGGCCGCACGCCACTGGTCTAGGAGCTATGACCAATTTAACAAAGATACTCATGCATTAAACCATATGATTTATATTGCTTCTGAAGAATGCCCAGCTGGCACTTCAAAGTCATTCTTTTACAATGCCATATAAAGCTATTTTAAGGTTTGCAAGGTGAAGGTGCTGTGCATTCTGCTGCCCTTGCTGTTTCATTTGTAGCTGCTTGACGTATTATGCACATGTATATATATATATATATATATATATATACGTATATATATATATATATATATATATATATATATATATATATATATATGCGTGTATGTATTTACACCCTTTCATGTGACGTGAAGCCCTTAGCTTAAACGAATAGCGATTAATTTCTCCCTGCGGTCAAGTGAGCGACATTTTTCAATTTTGGTCATGTGTTATGGTTTGTGATATCTTGTGAGATGTGTATGGTGATATCTGCTAAAGTTTTTCTCTTTGAAAATGTCTGATTGTCGTTTGATCCGCTGGAATTCATTTCTTCGTTGCGCTTGTCCAGTAAACATGGTTACTGCTTTTGTTCAGTTTACAGCGTATTCTGCCGCTGCAGATTATCGGCGAGTGTTGCAAGACCAACCCGGCGGTTTTGAAAGAGTTTCTGAAGGCTAGTCCTTTTCAGAAATGCCCGTTGCCCGGGAAAGTCGAGTGCCGGAATGTCGCCTCGACAGACCGTTGCGAGCTAGATACCGCTTGTGGCTCGTCGCTGAGCGATGTTCCTAATATCGTTGATCGCGTTAAATACTTCATTAATCCAACGCCTCGCTCTCGGGCGTGTCGGCCGCAAGTCTACACTGTGGATGATGCTTTATTGACGCGGCGTCTATCTTCCGAGCAGAGTGTTGTGGAAGGAACCTATTGCGTCACAGTACCGTTAGATTCTCTTAGTACTGACGTTAGCTTGCCATTATTAGACGGTAAGATCTTTATGAACTTAAAATAATTTATTTTCTTAGTTACAGTAAAGACAGTTATGTATTTTATTTGTTTGCTCTCTGTGCATGAGGTATTGCCCGCGGCGTTCCAGGCTGTCTCCTTTATTTGGCTATCACGATTTTATCTGGCCTCGGTAGCATTGCGCACTGTCTCTGCGTGGCAGCTGATGCTGTTCGTTTGCTTTGTTAGATGGAGACTGCAAGTCAAGCGATTGGCTTTCTCGCTCCTGCGCAGACGTTCGAGTGGCTTGTGTAAGGTGCCTGGTGGAGATTTGCATTTGCGCCAGCACGTCAGAAATCCAGAAGACTGCCCTGTGCGGTGGTTCAGAGTTTTACGGCTTGATAGACTGTTTGAGCTGCATTGAATTTGACTTAGGTACAACTGTGTATTTAAAGCTTCATTTTGAGAAGGAAAAACTATTTGCAGTATTGCTTCGAAGTCACTAGGAAGACTCCTGAGACTCCCGAGTGGAGCGTTTATGTTGCGACTGTAACGGATTGCATTTTCATTCATGGCTCCACCTTTCCTAACTTATTCTTTGGATGACCTTCATTCGAGTCCTGCGTATCGTTAAAGTTGTAATGTGCTATCTGATCATGTAAGAAGACAGGTCATGACGATTTCGAAATTGTGGACTACGTTGGCTATTGTTTATATGGGAGGTTCTTGTTCTACCCCAATCTGCGCAGCGTTGCTTTATGTTTTTTCTCACAGCTCAGGATTGGCTTTGTCGCGTCGTTGCTGTGGATGGACTGACTCGCTTGTGCGATTACTTTAAAGGCGAGGCAATAAAGAGCGGAGTGGTAAACGCAGCTTGGTCATCTCTGACGCGTCACCGGGATACGGAGAAAGATCTGCGAGTGATTCAGTCTCGCAAAATGTCGGAGGTACGCACTGGTTTCGGCAGCGTCGCTATTGTTGGTGCGTTTGTGTGTTTTTTAGTTCTTGTTGGTTGTTGTTGCTGCTGCTTCGGCATTTTTAGTGCTCCTGTGAGCCTTGTACCGCAGCGCAACAGCTGCTGATGTGGGCTTTTCTGACCCTTTTCCTAGCGCGAATTGCCTGCCTTTTGGTTTCGCTTACCTTTGATAAGCGTTTCACTACCGGGGCACTCCCTGACCAGGTGGCACTTACTATACAAGTTGTTCGTTTAGTGGTTTGGGGCCTGCGTCCTTCGTTCTTGACTATTGCATGCAAGCTCTGCGATTTAGCCGTTGGTAGGAGGGGTCTTTGCGCCGGATGCAGTTAGCTTGATCTGATGGTCTTTGCCAGGTATTCTTTCTTTGGAGGGTTCGCGATGCTCTTTTACTGTTCAGAAATTGCGAAGATTCGGCTTCCGTGTTGGTACATCTCTTGTGTAAGAGCCTTCGCTTCGTGAAGCATCACCAATTACTCTGCAACCACTCCTGGAGTAGGCCCATCTCACGCACTCAACGCATTGGTTCTACGAGTTCGTGATCACCTTAAGGAGATGCAAACTTTGTAAATTTGTCGCCATCGCCAGACGCAACTATTTAACACGTTTGGAGTGGTTAGCGTTTTCTTTAAATTGCTAACAGGATCTTCCTTCTTATAACCCAGCCAAATGTTCTGTACTCAAAATCTGCAATTCATTCGCAATTCGAGCGGTAGGGGAAATGTGCCATGTTGTTGTATTGAGTAGGCGCCTGATGCAGGAAATGCTGCAATTCATTCATACTGCGATCAGTAGGATAAATGTAACATGATGCTGTACTGAGTGAACACGTGAGTTCTGCATGGTATCTTTTACTACCTGGTTTCTTGTTACACCAAACGTGAGTATGCTTTTTCGTTGCTGTCTGTAGGAGTCGACTCACTTTCTGTTTGGCAAGCTAAGGGATTGGACACACAAACTCTCGCAAAGATATGGGAGCGCTTTGCTATATTTTTCTTGCTTAGGCAATGTTGGCTCAGGAGGGCGCCGTGTCGATAACCCCTGTGAGGAGTGCAAGCAACGTATATACTCGGATCGCTACGAACTTATGTGTCATGTTTCTTCCACCTATTGACCCACGTGTGCCGTCGAATCTTACGCCGCAGTCGCCGAATCAGACGCAGACTCGTCACCAGGCCACCCAGATGCGAGCACCGATTCGCGTAAACAGGACGACACTCCGGTACTTGTTTTTGTTTTCCTGCGCGCAGCGGTGCCCGGTGCATATTTTTTGTTTCCTTTTGAGGAGAAGGGTGGAACGGTGGGTCGTATTTGCTACTCTGTGAGAGCGACTTGTATTAACAGCATTAGTGGGGTTTGTATGACATTTTGGAGAGAAGGGAACACGGATTCGCTACTCTGTGTAGCGTCTTGTATTAGCAGCATTAGTGGGGTTTGTATGCCATTGTGGGGAGAAGGGAACACGGATTTGTTACTCTGTGTAGCGACTTGTATTAAAAGCACTAGTGGGGTTTGTATGCCATTTTGTGGAGGGGTCGGATTTGCTACTAGTTTTATAGTTTCTTGCGTTAGCAGCATTTGTGGGCGCGGTATGCGCTGGTTGATTCAAGCAAACGCGAGAGACGAATGACGGTCAGTGAGTTCTCACGCCGGCTTTTAAGAAGCCTTTGTGAAATATGAACGTAGGTTGGTGTGTGTGCTTTGTGCAGTATTGGTGCCATCGCCAATAGCTTAGGTTATTGCTATAAATAGTTTTAGGCGCAACCATGTGTCAGTTGAAGTCGTTTCGTAAACTCTTGTTTACCTTTTTGCTGAGCGTTCGATGAAAGCTAGTTCTAATTAGCAAAGCTGGTTTTATTCTAAAAGTATTAAAGCTTTATGACCGTAGGAAAATACTGTACGAAATTGTGGCTTTAATGCTAAGTTACTAAATTCTGTTGGTCGTTGTTAAATCTTTTTTTGCTTTCTAAATTGTAGCTTTAATTCGAAAGCTACTTTCGGCACAATGCTCCTTGTTTCTAGGTTCTTTAGTCGTTGCTTAATCTTTTTTAATTTCTTCGGTGATCGTATCCGCTGCTCCTGGCGGGGGTGGGGTCTTTTCCCGCGGCTGAGAGTCAACCATGGCGACAGTCTGTTCTTCCGCGCGTGGAGAATGTACTGCGTCAGGATCTGAAAGCTCGAGTGAGCCCGAAGGACTCTGACTTTGTTCATGGTCGTTCGTCAGTCCACATTCAGTATCGCGTAGGTCAGCTTGTGATAAGCTTCTTTGCATTTCCTCCAGCGTGTTGGCGATGCTCCTACCCGTAATAATCACAGCCAAGTAAATGCCCACTGAAGCAAAGCACAGAATGCAGCTGATGGCCAAGAATCCGACGGGCCCGATGACGTCAAACAATTTTCCGATTATGAGCGGAACGGTCATCTCACCAAGACCCGAACAGACCACGAAGATACACGTGATGGTGCCAGTGAGTCGAAAGTAGCTCTCTGCCATGGACACGCTGGTCGGGAAAATGTTGCTTAGACACAAGCCAAACGTTGCAGTTCCTATCCATAGTGAGATTACCTTGGTTCGGAATATGAACATGAGAGTGATCGAAGTCAAGCAACCAGTGATATCGAAGAGCAGCATTATCTTCGGCGAAACGTACATTGATATGAATATTGCTATAAGCCGACCGAGAGCTAGCGCTCCCCAGAATAGGGAGTTCAGGTAGGCGGCGTCGTCGGGGGAAATTCCCACGCCGCTTTTTACGGCATAGGTGTAAATATAGCTACCGAACGATCCCTGGAGTCCGTCCGAGATGAAGACCATGGTCGCTATCCAAAAGCTTATGACTATCACTTGCGTTCGGATGGATGGCTCGATGAAGCTTCGGTCGCTTTTACTGGCTGTTTCGTCCAAACCCTCGGACGACATGGAGGATTGCGACTCCAGGTCTGATGACGAGTTCTCTGGAGCATGTCGCCGCTTTTTTTTATCAATAGCAAATAAGTACCAGAGACCCCCTGTGACGACAAGGTGAATGAGGGCGAGGATTATAAACGAGTAGTGTATCCTTGTTGAAGTGATTCGTATTACTCCCTCGGCACTGAACATGGATGTGTCCTTGTGAGTCCAGTTTGTTCTAGTCATGGATATCACGTTGTGTTTCACCCAGAAGCTGTAGCCTATTCCGTTATGGCGGCGACGTCTGGAAAACGCTAATTCCGTTAAGTCCATGTCGCCGTGATTGCAGTCCGGGCTGAGAAAGTTTCCGGCGATGATAGGGCTGAGAAAGGCGCCGACTCCGTAAAAGAAGAAGAGCGTTTGAAGATATGGTGGCACCTGTTGGCCGTGCATGATGATCATGCGTAGGTTTGTTGCCGTGTCTTGAAAGCCTCCGAACAGGCCGTGGAACGCCGTCAGTGTTAGTAGACTGGCTAGGCGTCTGGCGAACGGCACCGCTGTTAACGCTACAGCGTGGATGGTCATGACAATAGCTAAGTAAATATTGTAATTAATATCAAACCGGTCCGTTATCACGCCGCTGCATATTGCTCCTACAAGAGCGCTGCATGTTTGAGCGAAAAACACCCAACTCATATCGCCAACATTCAGTCCCAGCAAGCACCCAAGCTCGAGAATGTTTGGTCCAATTATCGCCATGGACGAGCCAAAGCAAAGAAAGCCGCAGCAGAGAACGAAGCTGGCCTGGATTTTCGGCGTACACAAGTGCCTTGCTTCGCGTTCTGTCATTGCCAGAGACTGAAGATCGGACGTGGTTTCTCGTCCGCTTCGTAGTGACGTGTCGGAATGGGACCGTTTGGAGCTGCGGTGCCTGTCGCGGCACTCGCTATCTTCCGGCGTTGGAAGATTTCGCTTGGGTATCTTCGGGGTACTGGCTGCGCGTGGGCGGTTGCCATCCTGTGGGGAGAGCCTGCGTGGCGAGGACGCTTTTGTCATGCCCTCTGTAGGTTGGGCCGGCTATTGTAGGCGGGATAGGAATGTAAGGTCTAATAGGTGCCTTCCGCCTTGCTAACGTCTCCAGGTCAAATAAATTCTTATCATTGCCCTTTCAGCGATACTACGTTAATAAGCATGTACGCCATATGGAAAGCTGGTAGTTCCTTCGCTTCTAAAAAGTTCGCACACCTCTTGCGAATCTGACGTTTTGGGTTGTCGCAGATGGCCTGTGTGGTTTCGTATTATTTCGCTATATCTCCGATTCTTTAGTGCTGTTCTTGTCGTATGCTTCTTTGCCTGTATTTCCACTTTCCAGCCATAGCGAGCTGTTATTCAGCAAGTTAGCAAATGCTTACATTTGTTTGCGTGCCACCAGTGGCCTCTCGGGCGGTTTTGCGACCTCTTCATGCGTGACGAGGGTGCGTGCGACACATGAAACAGCCTGAACGTGCTACGCGGAGACGAACAAGCGCTTGCTTTGTCTGCCAGGGAGACGGGGGCACCATCTTTATCGGTTTTGTTTTTGGATTTGTCGACCTGTTAATGTCTTTGAATATTTGGCTACCTGCGTGCAGAGATGACGCTGCCTGATCGGTGTAGCTTTTTTGATAGCTGACTTCTTACGCCCAAATGGGCGCCTCGCGGGAAGTCATGTTGTAGAAGAAAATTTGAATGAATTTTTAATAATAATATATAGTTTTAATACTAATAAAATTATATATATATTCAAGACAAAGAAGAAAGCTAATTACTTTTCGTGACGTTTCGGTCCTTTCTTGGACCATCGTCAGACTAAACGAACAAGCGAAACAATACGAAAACCGAACAACAAAAACAAGCAGAGCTCACATCGCCACACTTTGACTCTGACTCTGGCGATGTGTGCTCTGCTTGTTTTTTTTGTTATGTTTTGTCTTGTTTTTTTGTATTCTTGTTCGTTTAGTCTGAAGATGGTCCAAGAAAGGACCGAAACGTGAAGAAAATTATTAGCTTTGATCTTTGCATTGAAGATTTACCCATCGAGGGTCCTAATTTCTTATATAT
>QQSS02190653.1:0-13171 GCA_003687565.2 Craspedacusta sowerbii
GATAGATAGATAGATAGATAGATAGATAGATAGATAGATAGATAGATAGATAGATAGATAGATAGATAGATAGACGAATGCTTAATAGATACTAGGTTTCGCTTCAAATACAGCGAGGATGTATAGACTACTAAAATCTTCACCAGTCATAAATTAGAGTTCAAAGCACAAAAGCTTAACAGTATGTAATAACCATGCAAGCAAAGATATTAACATCATATAATAAATACTAACGCATACAAATGCACACATACTAATACTAATGCATGAAAGCATGATCATGAGATATACTATTCAGCGTTATGTAAGCCACCAAACGTACCTTGGCATCTCACATCGCATGCATATTAACCTCATGCATCCGGGCAGATAATCACCATTCCTAACTATCCACATTATAATCCTGGCTTCTGACCAAGAGCATTAAGCCATCAGTCTTAAACAAGGTCGCAAAAAGGTTGCATCAAAATCAATCCCTAAGAATTGCCTATCGAACTACCTAAGATACAAAGGTATTTAATACAGGAAGAATGCAAAAATATAAACAACTTCTAATAAATAAAAAATCTGCTCTACAGAGGCGTACGAAATACAAAACTACCGTTTCATGTCACTCCCAAAGCATTTGATGCCCGAGGAAAAAAATAACAGGAAGGTATTAAATTACGAAACCGTGCTTATCAAAATCTTACCAAAATACGCACAACGCGCTATGCACTCATATCCAAACCACGTGACCAGCTACAATTTCTACTAGTTCCACTATAAAAACACTGGAACACATAAATAGGATACAAACACACACACACACACACAAATATATATATATATATATATCACGATGAGATAAACGATAGTTTCTGGTATAACCGGCTTGCACGACCGAGAAATCTGGTCGTCTGGCAGATATGCAATCAGAGATTGTGAGCACAGGCAGAAAAATCAATATCAAATCAGAGTTTATAACACAGGAAAGAATTATGGGTCATGCGAAATATCACAATCGAAAAACCCAAACGATTATGTAGGTTTATAAACAGCGTACAGTTAAAGGCAGTACAAAATGTACTTCAAAGCTAAGAACCAGATAAATGAATTCTTAAATGGCAATAAAAATAGACGATCTACCCACTTAGCTACAAGATACCTCTTCAGCACTCATGTTGTAAAACCAAACCATCGATCACCCAGCTAAGATCGTATGCCACATAGTCCAGCCAATATCCGCCGAGGTCAGAGCTGTCTTCCAGTGCACCTTGCCGCACAGGTCCATGCTCACCTCTCCGATGCGAATCTTTCCGATCTGCGTGTGCTTGCGCATGAACCTGTGTCGGCCATGGATGTTCAGCTTGAGCGTGCTCAGCTGCAGCTCGTCCGTCGCCAACTTGAACGTCATCTGGTCGGAGAAGGTCAACACGGTCGTGCCGCTAGCGACCGGCTGGCTGATACTGCGCTTCTTGCCAAGACGCCCCCCGCCATGACGAGTGACGAGAGCTTTCACGTGCACCGCTGAACGAATAGCAAAGCCGCGCTCAAGACTGCGACGCAAACCCATTCTAGCACGTCGGTCGCCTCAAGGTCAGAACACGATGAAATCGAGCCCAAAGGACGTGTGCTTAGGAGTGTGCGTGCGCGCGTGCGAGTCTTCAGAGACCGGGAGTGTGGATGCAGCTTTCACACTGGTATGCACGCTTGTATTATGGCATGAGCGTATGTCTTTGAACATATGCATATAGCCGAGAACAAGAACCCGATCGCTCAACTATTGCAATCTGCGAAAGGCCTGAAAACAATATATATGATTGCCGAATGCGCATATGCGTGTTTGTGTGCGCATGTTTTTGTCAAGATAAATTCACCCGCAAAAAATCTGGCTGCGTTCTGCTAGGGGGTTTCCAGCGGTAATGGGAGCTGTAAAAGCAGGGTTGCCATACTTTGGATGGGAAAGAGAAGTTCTTGATGAACGCTTGTGTGTGAATTTATAGCCGCGGTCGTGAGGGTGTGGCGCAGGACAAATCATTACTACATTGCATACTTCTAAAGCTAGGCAAGGGGAAGTAGCCAATTCAAGGCGGGGCCAGTAGCACAACCAGGTTTGCAAAGGCAAACAACTTCGTGGTTTTAGTTGTCAGTTAGAATCATTTTGCAAGATTGAGGTTGAGAAGTTAAGGTTCTAGCTGATAACTAATCTGAACATGTTCCTACATGTAGACGTATATAACTTACACGCACATTTATATACAGTGCCAGAACATGACATCTATCCACGAAGACGAGCCGAAGTGCTATCAAGTTTACGGCAAGGCCTGGTATTTATTTAAAGGATAGGATCACTCGAGAGCAAGCATCCATTAAGCGAAACTGAATACTTAAATGCATACAAATGTAAACTTTTCTTCCAGAGGCTAATTCTTGAATTTCAAGTCTTGCACCATTTCACATCTATCAGCTTCGGAATGTTGGGAGGATGTTCTGCTCACCGATCTTAAATCACGATTCCACACTTTTATTTCAAATCGCGAGTAAGTAGTTCAGTGCGCAGGTGAGAGGAACGGGAAGAAACACGTGCGCAACATTCGACAGACCTCAGAAGATAACAAAAACGGATTGAGTATCGCATGAATCGCATGCCAACTCTGCCTCTTGGCCAGTCAAAGAGCATGAACAACACGTGCTTGCACAAACGAGCGGAATTTTCGTCGATGTTGCTTCTGGGAAGTACTTCTTTTACATAATCAAGCTTATCCAGATTCAACTTTCGTTTCCCAAACTTTAGGGTTTAAAGGCCCATTGAGCTTGACAACATGCGTTCTGCTGAATGACCTACCCTGCTTCAGTGAAAGGGAAGACAGAAAGGATTCACAGAAGAAGCTCTTTAAAAAAAAAAAACAGAAGTCGACTAACTGCGTGATCCGGCAAAAAGATAGGGCAGTGCAATTCTCATTGCTGGTTAACTATACCACGGAGTGAGATGCCTTTCCATAAAAGAATCTTAGTGTGGAAGGGGCACTAGCGACTGCCCCGCTAATAGTTTAGAAGCGGTAGAAACCGGTCTAAACTGTCGGTGACGAAATTAAATCCAATAGAAAGGCAGCCAGTGTCAAAGAAGAAGTTACATGTAAAGGAGCATATCATTTCTTGACGTACTAAACAAGGAAGGACCCTTTAAATTAGCTTAAACTAGATTACATAATCGAACACATTGTGCAGCTCTATCAATGAGTGGTCTTCGATAGGGTTGGTTAAGGGATCTCTTAATGATGAGGTAAACACTATGTGACATCCTTGCTCGGATCAAACCACGACCAAACAACCACACTCCTCTATATTTTGGCCTTACAACCTCACGTGAGAGGGCACGAAGCAACAACCAGCTTACATGATAGACCATCACTTTATGTGATTATTTCCCTAAGTATTGGCGCAAGTTGATCACACTGTAGATGTACACTGTACATCGATTGACTGTAGGGCGACAAATCTTGCAAAACATCGCTTGGAAGAGGAACATTTGAAGTAATCAAAAATTTAGCAAGTGAAAGAAGTCGAAAATTCCCATGACAAATTACTTCACCAAGGAAGGGCTCCTGGAGCACTCGTTTTCTGACAGTTTGCTTGAAGGATGCATGGGTCTAAGGGTTCGGTTGCATATGAGCCTCTCCGCAAAATATTCCGAACTCAAGGTCATGTAAACGAAACACAAGGGAACTTAAAACCAGCGTAGATGGCCCGAATTTGCATGAAATGCCAAGTCCGACATGGAAGACATACTTTAGTCGAAAGCACAATGTTAACAGGGTTAATTTAAACGAGTTACCGTCGCTAACCGTACTCCTAAAATCGCTCCAGTTCTTGGTGCGTTGGAGTTTGCTTTGTCCGAAAGCAAAGCAGAAGGTTCGAAGGCTGAGATCAAAGCTCACTTGCAAACACTGCTATTCGAAATCTGATGTTTTCACATGCATGCCGACAGGGACAAGCTTGGGGTGGGAAGGAAGGGAAACCTTGGGCATACAGCTAGGGATTACTTGCCAGATATTCCCTTAATTTGAGCCGGTTACCAACTGGCTCAAATGAACAGGGAGCGTTTAACAGAAAGAACTAAATCCAGGTGGGATGGTGAATAGAGTTGATTGTGTAGGAACTTTGCCATGCTTACCATTCATGCTCTCCAGAACATTCGCACTCCTAAATATTAATGAGTTGACCAACACAGTCAGCTTGTGCGCCTGCGACGAATAGCTGAGAACAACTTGCGCATCACCCACTTCATTCTATAACAAAGTCGAAAATAAACGCTCTCGGTTTTACATTGGCTGAACATAACATTGCATTCGCGTAAATCCTGGTGCAGAGCTCGTAGCCAAACAAAACCTTTTTGGAACAATGCAGGCCAAACAGCGGAGGAGAAGATAAACAAGTCAATATGGCTAGCCTATACTTACATGAGAAGCCACTGGGCCGATGCCCATGCTCACTTCTGTTGGCACTTGACTATATATCTCGCGACTAAGCAGCGGCATCCTGCACTCACCATACGTGATCTCTTTCGATGACTTTTCAACACAAACTATTGTCATCAGTATGGTTCGAGACTCAAAATCTCTATTGTTCGGACGAGAGCTGATGACGAACGTTTGATCAAATGATAGCGTTGCATTTCGGACCACCTGTTTCGTGACATACTTACAGTCGCGTTCAGGCAAGAGGATCACAGACACATAAACACCAAGAATATCAGACTTGGTATACTGTAAGTTTTCTATATACTTAAGATGGAAAATTAGATTGCTCCGGGTCTTATCCTCATACTGCAGAGTAAACTTTACCTTACCCAGCTGTATATTGTGAGCAGTGCTTCTACGCCAATTTCTATATAATTCTGGCTGTAAGTTCTCCGAGGACGCAAGCTCTTCTGAACTTGCAAATCGCCTTACTTCGGTGCTGCCAAAACGAAGCCTAGTTTGGTGCCTGTTTGAAGGCTGTACATATTCATCAATGAATGCCGAATTTGAATTCGCAGCAAGGCTAAGACTTGACGAAGCTTCTTTTAGGCTATTTACACTTTCTATAGCACTGCTTCCGGATGCAGCTGAGCTCACTGATTGGCAGTCACTCGAAGCAGGCTGCATCATCTGAACTATGATTTTGCCTGGAATTCGGAAAGAAGCATACCTGCCCTTTTCAAGAGATTCCTTCCAAATGCTGCTAACCGTTCTAGACCTACTTGGAAGGTCCTGTGTTGAGTGTGATACCAGGGTGTACTTAAAGTCCGTTTGTTTGCCACTGTCTTTGCGTGAACGAAAGCAATTAGCACAGCAACTCTGTAGCTTGCCAACATACTTTGCAACAAAAATAAACACAGCCGTAGTCAAACACACTGCCAAGCCAACAGAAGCAGCTGTAATCAGGATCTCTTCTTCAACCGAGAGGACCTGGTCCAGGTTTGGTGGCATGATAAAGCATGCTTCTGTGATCAGTTCAAAATAAATATTAAGGGATTACATAACCTAGAAGCAGAAAGAAATGAAACTGAACTGCCAAATATTAATTAAAAGAAAGGGCACATATGCAGGATGCAAAAAAGTAACTCCATATAAACTCATGAGCGTTAAATAGTAAATAGAGTTCAATAGAGTAGCTAAGCCTGTTTCGAAGAGCACATTTATGATCTTAGGCAAGAGCTATCTACGGTATATAAGCGGTTTTTGATTCGAATACCAGATATTTGGAAAATATTCCATTAACTTAGAAAGTTAAATTATGACAATTGGAGAGTGCCTAGAGGATGGGCATAGGCAACAGCAGGCAGCAGACATCTACAATGCATTCCAAAGACCCAATTATCCAATTAAGACAACACAATTAGCTAATCGGCCTGTCTGGATGGTCTCCTGTGGCTTTCCCACCATGTATACCATTAACTTCAAATCTAAGACAGAAAAACTGAAGGCTGACTCCGTGGAAAATTTGAAGAAGGAATCATAGCAACTAACTAGGTTTCAAAACATCTTCAAAATTATGAAATCCAAGAAATGTTTTCTCTCATTTAATTCTTTAGTGCACTTAATGAATGCACAAGACATATACTGGCCCAAGCTTTATATCTAAGTGGGTGCAGTGCAACTATTTCAGGTAAGCAGTATCTGAAAAACAATAATTACAAGGAATAGACTATTAAAATCAGTGCTCTGCAAAAACATGCTTGCAGTAAAATAATGGAAATTAATGTGCTTTCATTTTATTTCACACTGTACTTTCTTCGACATAGCCTTAAGATTGCACTTACTTTAAGAAAATAGGAACGTTTTGTATTTTCAATGATGAATTTTGTGGATGATGAAAGTCAATTTGCTTTATTAGTTGATATCAGCACTCTTACTTATGTTATTTTATAAATTTTAAACTACTGAATAACATAAATCCTCACTGTATTCATATCATTTCTTTACATATCAATGTGCTCAGAATTACTATAATCCTATGAAAATATTTAGGATCTAAAAACTGTGAGGTGGGTGCAAAATCAGTAATGTTATCTGAAAAACAAAATTCTAGAATTTCAGTAGCTGTTAAATAAATTCGCATTAAGTTACAGTGAAACGTTGCAGAATCTCCACTTCGTATTTGCTAAGATCAGCAAATACAGCTTGTGCCAACAATTTATCTTTCCAAATGCATACTGGCAGTGCATATTATTCCAGATGCCTTATACTACTGCAGAATGCCATTATTGTAGTAGAAACCAGACATTTTTAGTCACTTGATATTTGGACTTTGACAAAATAATCAACCATGACGCATCACACTATAATAAATATTAGTGAAAAATCTATACAAAAGTGGTAGGGAAAGTAAAAAATTCCTACCGCATTTAGTGATATGATTAAAAAAAAAAGCATTCACACCAAATATAAACAAGGCTAATATAGTATATGCTTGGACATTTCTCAATGCTTACCAACCCAAACGCAGCAGCATGCAACTTCTCATGTTCAAACAAAAGTCACCTACCAGGCTTACTTCCGAATTATCCACACTTGAGCTAGCAGAGTTTCTGACCTTGGCACTAATAAGCCTCTTCTGTTCTAACCGTCACTAGTCACTAATCCTCACCGCCAACCACATGTCATGCAACTGGGGGTGCTTGCACTTCAGCATGGTTCACACACAGGCCTTCAAGACAAGAGGAATCTGCTAAAACATTGTAAAAGTACGAATATTTAATGTAGATATTCAAGAGCCCGAAAATAAAATTCACTTATTAAAAGCTTTGGGAAAGCTTGCAACAATATTGTTGGGGAACTTTGGCTCGCATACAGCGAATGGAGCTAAATATCGTATGGAACATTGAAATTGGAAGCATGTAAACAAACCAAGACAAAGAAACCGAAAGCTGAGCCATCATTAGCGTCTCCACATTCAGCAGGTTACCAGGCAACCCTAAATGATGACCCGGGTCATAATATACTGCGGGGGGGTTTCCTAATCGATCGCGTACCCCGAGTAGGACTTTCCTTATCCCAAGTTGCTCTTTTTGTTACCACCAAGACGCTCCTCACCAAGATTCAGTACACCATTTACTATGGACGCGCGAGTTCTAAGTTAAGCCATTTCAGACAAGGATATCAAAGATGCCATTGAGTGTCTTCAACTACATAAATCTGCAGGTTGGGATCATATCAATCCTGATGTGGTAAGAGCTCTTTCTGATGAAATACTTTTACCTCTGCTTTATATATTTTCCAAATCAGTAGACCAGTGCAAGTTCCCCAAGAACATGAAAATGCTAAAGTGATTCCAATATTAAAAGCTGATACACCTCATGATATTACTAATTATCGTCCCATCTCAATTCTTTCAGTCTTCTCGAAATACCAGGAGAAGATTATTCATATGAAATTGTCTTGATAATTGTCTTGAAAACAGAAATAATTTATCCAAAGTAGTTCGGGTTTAGAAAACATTGCTCTGTTGAATTTGGTATTTTAGAGTTGCTTGAAAGCATCACTAAGGCAATGGAGCTTAAGCAATACACCATAGGAGTCTTCCTTGGCATAGCTAAGGCTTTTGATACCGTGAATCATAACATCTTGTTAAACAAAATGGCATTTTATGGAGTCTCATCATCTAGTATCTCATGGTTTAGGAGTTACTTGACTGGCCGAAGCCCATATGTAGAGATCAATAAAGCAACCAGCAATATTCTTCCTGTCACATGTGGTGTTCCACAAGGTTTTATATTGGGCCCACTACTGTTCCAGCTTTATGTAAAGGATCTTGTGAATTCTGTTCCTCAGCTACAGGTTATTATGTTTGCAGACGATACTAACCTGCTTTTCTCGCATGATATCATCGTTGACCTGTTTTCCACTATGAGCAAGCAACTGCAACGCATGGAACAATGGTTTCATGCAAACTGCCTGTCCTTAAATATTGAGAAGACTAACTATATCATATATGCAAGAGACAAGGAGCTTGATGGCTTGCCAATTGCATTACCGAATTTATCATTAAGTGGAACTTCTATTAAACGTGTTTATCATACCAAATTTTTAGGTATCATTCTTGATAAAAGCTTATCCTGGAGTAGTCATTTAAGGCTGATTGAGTCTAAGATGTCAAAAAATATTGGGTAGATAGCCAAGTCGAGAAACTATTTGACTACCGAAGCTGCCAGAAGTCTGTATTTTGCGTTTGTTTATCCATATATTTCATTTGGGAATGTGCCTTGGGCAAGCACTAATAAAGGTAAACAATCTAAGTTACGTAGACTACAAAAACGAGCAGTTAGAATTATATCGCGTGCTGATAGAACTGCCCATTCCAGGCCCCTGATGATCTCTCATAAAATTTTAAATGTATTTGAGTCAAATATTCTACAAACCCTTACTTTTTTTTTATAAACATTAGCAGAATCTGCTGCCAGCTGTCTTTTCATCTTATTATCGGTCAGTTTATCATCGCTATGATAACCGCCTTTCAAAATTCTGCTGCAAGGAAAACTCTGCTACTGGTAAGCGAAAGTTTAGTATCTCAATCAGAGGCCCTTATCTATGGAACAGGATAAATTGCACTGCTGCCAAAGAAAGTAAAACCCTGATCAAGTTCAAGAATGAGATAAAGAAGTTTCTTCTTCATTCAGCAACTGTTACACCCCATTGGTAATAATTGAGCTTTACAGTTCACTGAGTTTATACATATCTTAAGCTTTAAATTGCCGTAAGTGACTAATGGAAGTTAAATACTCTCGCAGTGAAGACATCTTAAGAGGAGTTCTGTATAAACACTAAAGAAATATTCTGTTTCAATTATTGAGAGAAGAAGTTGTTTCATAATAGAAGAAGTTATTAAAAAAGGGTGACTAATGGAAGTATTAACTTTTTCTGATTCCATGTTTCTGCGCATACATGATAACCTCACCGGGTTGGATGTATGTACATCCAATACCTAGATACCCGCCTAACCCGTTTTCAGCGTTGTCTTGCGACATCTTCGGGCTCCATGAAAAAAGCCGACGGCTTTCACAAAGAACCGTGCCATCTGAACATTAAGATCTGGACTAAAAGCAACTACGCATGGTATATTTCTTGTTATGAGCTGCGTTTTGTATGATGTATTTTTTTTTTTTTTTGAGCTGCGTCTTGTTAAATTGTTAAATATGGCGAATACATGTGGAACAAAAAGTGCCGGGAGAAGAAAATATAGCAGCTCTGGCAACTGTAATTGTATTCTTTAACTCAATCGCAATACTCTTACAAATCCACTTCTTCTGACTTGCCTCTCTCATAATCTCTTCTCTACTCCGCCTATCTCCAAATATATCTACGCCCAAACAATGGCCATAAAGACCATGCCTAATTGGGCAAAAATAATAACACTTTCAAATCTTCGCGACTTGTTTCGACCGTCAAAAGTCATTTTCAAGCGAATGAAAAATTGATAACCGTAACCCTTACATCGGTACAGCTGCGATAAAAACGTAAGAGGACAAATTAAGGAAAAGTGCTGCGTAAATGGACCGACTTAAAAATGATCTTAACTAATTTATCCAAGCCAGCGGCTGCGTCCTCTAGCAACAAACGCACTTGCATGAAGCTCCTACACAACAAATAAAACATTTTTATATTTTATTTGCGCGTTCAAGTTTGGTTTAACATCCACAATGTGGAGTGCCTCCTTGATCCTCAAAATAGTCTCATTTGATCCAAGGTCAATGATTTCGAAGTTTGAGCTGTTGCCAACCTGCTTACAGTCAGGGGATGACTTAAGATGCTGCGCAACTAAAGTCGTACATTTGTCCACATTAAAATGTTCGAGAATTCTTGTCCTAAGGTTTCTGGTCGTTAGACAAAAGTATTTGGAATTACATCCAACACACGTGAAATTGGTATACCACTCGGGACTTTTGTATATTGGCGAGAACATCCTTTGTTGAGAAATGAGAAGTTGTCTTAAATGGTACAAGAATTATACTGATGTAGTTGTTTTTACAAAATTTTTTGGTAATTCTACTCAACCGAGATTGGGTATAGATAAAAACTCCCCCACTCCAATAAAAGGCAATTTAAAAAACTTGCATTCCCTGTCACTGATGCCTAGGTTTTTATCTTCCTGGGTGAGTTTTGTTTTCTAATAAGCGAGCACGTCACTGCCGATATTAATATTTGGGGGAAACCATTCTTTTGTAGGAGTTTTTAAGACAATTTCTACATCTTGCTGGAATAGCCGCCATGAACTGCATATGTAAAAAGCTCTATGCAAAAGACAGCGAATCAAATCCACCTTATAAGAGATAGGAGTGAAACTAAAGAAATTAGTATACAGCCAGCAAAAGTTGGCTTCCGGTATACTCGCGTCGAGGTCTTAAGTTCACAGTTATCAAAAGGCCATCTTTCGCTGTCTCACAAGTGAACTTAATATTGGAATGTTTACAGTTTATAAATTTAGTAGGCATCCTTTTCGTCACAAAATGTCATCCATATATATCAAGACATCAACAACTTCTTTAGCGGTGAAAGGTATTTACGGGTTCTTACGGCCCGACCAGTTAGCGCGAAAGTAGCCTGATGAATGCTCTGGGAGGCCTAAAACACATAGGATTATTGGATAATAACATAGGATATAGGATGCTGTATCCAACGGAGTCTCAAACAGCCAGAATATATGGCCTACAAATTCACAAAATGACTGCTAGTAGTAGGGATCCACCTTTAAGGGCTATTTGCTGTAACCTGGCCAAGCACTGAAGCGATAAACTGACGCCGCTTCTACCCACGCAACGCTGTGCACGTGATACCCTTTGTGAAGAACGAGCGTAAGGAGCTTCCGTCAAGGAACTTTCTTGTAAAAGTAGCTCAATGGGCTTTACTTTCTGTTTGTATTATTAATCAGCTTCGTATGTGTACTTTCTGTTTGTGTTTCTATTGCTCAGCTATTATTTATAAGTGTATATAATTCGCGTGTAATTTGTGTGGGTTAATTGGGTAGTTTCTATGTTACATATATAAATGGCGCGAGTTTGTAAATACGTTAAGATCAAAAATGACGGGTGGTGAACAACATTCGACAACAAGTGCTTCATCTATCTTGAACAATGTGCACAAGACTGCTCCTTCGGTGTTTTAGTCTCTGCATTCATTCTACTCGAGCCTGCACATTCCTGCATTTTCCTACACCTTTTATCCGTTGTAGAAGATGTCCGGAGCGCTAAAATTATCGGTAAGTTTATGGTTTCATTTGACCTTTGAAGTCTTTTACCAACGTTCATTTTATCGAAACTATTGATTTGGCCGTGCAGTGAAAACTCGAAGTGAGGCTAATAATGGTCTGTCGCGCACCAAATTGGAAAAACAGTTTATCTTCTCATCGTCAATGACTCACTTTCAATTTATAGAAAAATTTTACGGTCAAGTAAATGGAGTTGCGATGGGCTCACCACGGGGACCCACTCTTGCAAATCTCTTCATGGGCCATCATGAGCTGGCACAGTGAAACTCTTCATAAATGTTTTGTAGTGTGTTTCAAAGCCTTTGTAGTCTGCGACCGCGAATCTTTGTATTGTGTCGCGGAGCCTTTGATACCTCAGATTGGTTATTTATGGTGATTCGAAGTTTTGAGTGTTTTCGTAAGGAGTCAGTATAATCGACGTGTCCGTGAAGTTAAGATCTAACCAGGCAGTGAGCGTCTGAGCAAACACTTGTGTTTGTGAAGATTCAAGTTCAAGATTGATGAACGATAAGAATTCAGTGCTTCTGGTTTGGACTTACGGGGAGGAAGCCTCGTGCTAGAATAGACATGCAAAAGATGTTCGTCGCATTGAGATCTTGCAGGGCCGAGCAGGTTTGATGACTTCGAGTAGGCGCTTCCATGCTCACGCGTTTGATTTGGTTTGAACTGTGCCGTTCCTTTATTAAAGAAAGGCTTCATTACAGTGTTAATAATTTGTGTATCTGATTCAATGAGTGCTGGCAGTCATCGTTGTGATCGCTTGTTAGCGTTGTTTTGCGTTTTCCTCATCAACGCAATAATTCTGCCTCCTCTACTTGAACGAACACCACAAGTGATTCCGTACTTAACCATGCGCGAAAAATTTGAGTAGATTTTCAGCAATGTACTTGCTAAGTAAGATTTTCCGTAAAGCCAAAAAACAAACTCTACGGTGTTCCAATTTTAAGCTAGCGAAGATGGTAGCACTCACTTTCATTTAAGAGCGAAGCAATACGAGTTCGTGCTTGATGTCGTATGTGTATGTTTTTAAAAAAGTTTGTACGTAAACCTATGCATTAAGACAAAATAAATGCGGCTCCTACGAGATATCGACAAATTCTAGGTGGGAGAATAGGCCGTTTAAGAAAGCCCCAAAAGAGAAAGTCAGAGTACGAAAACTGTGGTTTGTATGAAGTTAAGTTATAGTTTTATGAAAACATACGCCATTCATGCGTCTACATTCACACGAAAACGGCGAACCACATAATGGCAACAAAAACAACAACAACAGCAGCAGCTGCATTTGCTGCAACCAACTACTTAAAACATAACATACATGCCCACGCATTCATCATTACTTCACAATAATCACAACAGGCACTTTCAAAAAAAAATTTCCGCGAAGCAATTTTGTTTCACAAACAATTATAGGGGTAAGGCCACAAAACGGGTAACGCACTATATA
>QQSS02190664.1:0-13169 GCA_003687565.2 Craspedacusta sowerbii
TGTATGTATGTATGTATGTATGTATGTATGTATGTATGTATGTATGCATGTATGTATGTATGTATGTATGTATATATATTTATAAAATAATAGTACTTGTACCTATGGTATGTAAAAAATAAAATAACGCTTACAGCGATCCATGCACGTTATTAAGATATCATTAAATTTTAAAGGCCGCATCGAAACCCGAAAAATCACTGGGCTGTGCAGTCGGCATCATCCTGACAGTATCTTCAGCAAACAACTACGACGTAAATAATCGATAGATATCAGATTCGATTTGATAACCTATGCATGAACTCATCGAGCAAGGTAGGCTAGGTGACCAGCTAACTTGGAAGAACGGTCCCTTTAGGATCATTTCCCCAATTGCGTTCCGTTCGCTTGGGACGACAGCGACTGCAAGGGAAGCTTTAGGAGACCAACTAGGAGAGCCTCCACGTGGCGGTCGGTGGGCAAACAGGGCATTTGACAAATTTGATGGCTACCCTGTTTAGCGAATTTCCTAAGTCGGCCTAACCTTCAACCGTGCGATTTGTCGTCTAGGTCTTCACGCAGGGTGTCTCCTTGTAACAGGGGACAGTGCGATGACAGTTTCACAATTTTTGGAGCGGCCGAGCATCCCTTTGCGGGCACGTAAAGAGCTCTTTACCTCCTTGAGAGTCTCAACCAACATCCGACAACTGGCTTCACTTACTGTCCCTCGCGATCGATGGACTGCGTGTTAGGGCGGCGAGAGGGAGTAGAGAAGTGACTCTGCAGCCGCTTTGGTTCTCTTAAACCTTCACTCTGATTATTGCCAACAGCCTTCCGTATATATACAAAATTTCCAACTCCCACAACGATCATTAAAACTTCTATAAACGTAAATACGTTCGCAGATACAACAGGGTTAGTTTCTACATATTGTTCAATGCATAATTAAGTAGTTTCTCTACCAGCAAGCACCCAACGCAATATAATTAAGTCCCCTAACAAACATAATTAGCTACGCACACGGAAATTATCTACCCCACGCAAGCATAATCAAAGTCAGTTTCGATGGGAAGTTATCTCTTTCGATATTTCGATATTTTCGATCCCAGTCATTTTCGGGTTCTCAACTTCCTTCGGAACATCGTCCCTCACACAATTGGACGTAAGGATCATTGTTTTCTTTCTCTACTGGGTTGGTTAAGGTCGATCGGACACATCTTCGTGATTGGTCGCACCAAATATTTTCCTCGTTCCACCAGCTCTGGGATACGTTTCTATCACGCTTCCGATTGGACATTCTCCTCTAGGTGTCTCGGTTCATATGACCAGCGCTATCGTTTCTACACTAATGTCGTCAGTTTCCCAGTGCCACTTACTTCGCCTTCCTAGGGTTGGTAGCCACTCTCGCATCGATCTTCACCAGAAATGACGAACTAATTCTTGAACCCGTCTCCACCTCTTTTGTGGATTGAAAGCCGTACTGTCGACGGCTGTCCTCCTACTTGTCCATGAAGCAGATGATTTGGTGTTATGGGAAGATCATCCTCAGCACTAGCTGATTGAAACGTCAACGGTCTTGAATTTATTAGGCTTTCAGCACCAACAAACGTGGTAGTGAGCTCTTCATCTGTCACATCTGCGTTGCCTAGAATGGCGCATGTAGCACGCTTTCCGGATGCGCATCATGTTTTCGTGCATGCCTCCAAAGCGGGGTGCCTGGGGCGGAATAAAGTGCCATTTTATTGCACGATCGGCTCCAAATTTTCGGATCTTTCGCTCGTTCATGGCGTCAAGAAGGTCTCTTAGTTCATTTTCTGTGCCTGCAAAGTTGGTCCCTTTATCAGACATAACTCCTAAAGGATTACCGCGTCTACAGGTCATCCTACAGAATGCATTTAGAAACGAGCCCGTGTCCTATCCGTAAGCTACTTCAAGATGCACGGCTCGAACATCTAGACACATGAATAGGCAAAGATAGCGTTTTGCTCGTTTCCGTCCCCGTCCTTGCATGGTAATGAATGATCCAGCAAAATCTACTGCTGTCCTCGCTAATGCCCGCAGTGGGACCTGAAGCCGTATCTTGGATAGTGGAGCCATAAGTTGGGATGCTGCCGTCGCTTTGCGTCGCCTGCAAGTGAAGTCAGCCATTCCCTTTCAACTTGTTTTATGACTTCCCGACCATGAATGATCCAAGAGCGCTCAGAGATTGCTGCAAACGTTAAGCTGATACCAGCTACGTGACCATTTCTTGAGTCATAGTCACCGACAATGAGCTTCGTCACCCAAGCTTTCCTCGGAAGAATTACGGGATACTTCGCATCGTAAAGCAGATAGTCTGCAAAAGCCAAACGGCTGTTTGCTCGAATGAGCCCGTCTTCAGCCACAAACGGATTTAGGCAAGCTAGTTTGCTTTGCTGACGGAACTGTTTCTCGCACAGAAGTGCCTTGCATTCGGCAGCAAAATATTCGTGTTGGGTCTCGCGAATAATTTTCGATTCATCATCGGCCAATTCTGTAGCACTCAGCTCTCCACTCTCTCTGCTGTTCGCTGCATTTTGAGCGTTGCACACGAAGCGAGTGACCCAAGCTCTGATTCTCCTCAGTTTGTTCCAAGAGGAATATCACCTTAGATTTAGATGATTTAATTGTTCAGTCTTCAGATCGGCATTTACAATAAACTGGCAAGTATCTACTAAAGATTGGCAACCTGTCTTTGTACTCCGGATTTCCTTGGACGCTTGAGGTGTCGGGATCAGATTTGACTTCGGCCTTTGTTCCCGAGGCTGTTTTAGAAATGTGGGCCCTTCCAACCATAAGTTGCTTTCTCGCAGCTGACTGATTGTCATTCCCCGCGTTGGTAGGTCGGCCGGATTTATTTCCGAGTTTACATGATTCCAGTTCTCCAGGCATGTTCGCTTCTGGATCTTGGCAATCGATTTTCGACGAAGGTTTTTAGAGTTCTGCTCCTGCTTTTTAACCATAGTGTACTGTCATGCTGTCTGTCCAGAAGAAAACTTGCCTTTCGTTGTTAGAAGTGATAGCAGGTGCCAGCTTGTTTGCCAGATACATGCTGTGTGTATCTCCGAGTAGCTCAAACCGCGGGATGCTTACAGCATGCAATGGTAAAACTCTTGTCTTTGATGCAATCATCCGCACCGAGACATCGCCATTTCTGTACTGACACCGAGCGTAGCTAATAGTAGCATAAGGCTTCATTAGAAGCATCGCTGAAGAAGTGCAAGCTAACCTCACATGCTTTACTCTGGAGCTGGATGCATCTTGGAACCCTTATGCTGGACGTGTCCAGAAGCTCCTTGTACCACTGCTGTATCTTCCTAGTTAGACTTTCTCCCAGTGGCTCGTCCCAGTCTTGCCAGTATGCCAGATATCTTGAAGAACGTTTTTGCACGGATCAAATAAGGTGCCAAGAACCCCATAGGATCAAAGAAATCTGCAATTGTACTCAAGAAGTTTCGCTTCGTAATTGCAGAATTCTGTTAAGGGCCTTGACTTTTAAAAGGAATGCATCTTCCTTGACTACCCAAAGTACTCCAAGGGTTTTCACTAAGGGTAAACTTCCTACCTCAAGATCCACCTCAGATGCATGGTCTGCTCTTAGTATGCGGCTTAGTACAACTGGCGAGTTGGATAGCCATTTTCTTGCGTGCATCCCCGCTGACATCCAAAGCCTTGACTGTTCTTGTTAAAGTTGCATTCCCTCTTCTTCGGTCCTAGTTGAGTCCATGCTGTCGTCCATATACGTTCCTTTCAAAACTGTTTCTGCAGCTCTCGGCATTTCTTTAGCCTTAAGTTGTGCGTGGTGCCGAGTTACAAACTGCGCTTGAAATGGACAGGAGTTAACTCCAAAAACGAGACTATTCATCAGTTGGATCCAGTTCTCTCCAAAGAAAGCGATGATACACACGGTCTTGTGGAGCCAACCCGATTCTAAGATACATTTCAGCCACATCGCATACCAGAGCGATTGGAAATCGGCGGAAACGCAGAAGGACGTAAACCAGGTGTCGCTGCAGCTTACGACCCGTATAAATCACATCGTTAAGTGAAACTCCATCCTTCTTCGCTGATGCGTCCCTTTGTTGTCTCCTTCTCAGGCTTGGATACAGCAAAGTGTACGAGATACCATGCATTTTCAGTTACATTGACTTTCGAAATGTAACCCTTCTTCACGCAGTCTTGGATGATCGCTAAATATGATTTCCCAAGACTTTTCATCCTTTTACAGAGGTCTTCGAGTGCCCAAAAGTCGCCTGTGTGCAACATCATAGCTGTTGTAAAAATTACTTGGATCGTCTTTCCAAGGCATAGGAACCTGGTACCTGGTACTTCAAGTTGACATAATGTAACCACTGATCAACGATTTTTAGCTCTGTCTCCTCCGTCGTCGTGCAATATTGCGGCATGACGTCAGTTACTTCTTCGATCTCCCAAAACTGCTTCAGCGTCATGTTCAGTCAAGATAAATCGTTGATTAAAAACGCACCACTGAAGTGCGACAACTCTAATCCATTTTGACTCTTCCCAATGTTTCCAACGCAAGGCCATCCAAAGGGCGTCAGGCGCGCAATCGGTTCCCCATGATCACCCTGTATTTCTTTTAGTGATGTGTGGAGGGCTGCATGGTCAGCTCCAATAAGAATGTCCACCACTGGTAGCGAGCTACGCTTTGAGAATGGCATTCCCTTTACGTGAGCCAAAGTTCTTGCTTTGATCTTCCAATCACACGGAGGCCGATTGCATGTTACCTTTTCCGCTGTGTAGGCATATATTCGCCGGCTCAGTTTACCATCCAAACTGACCAGGTCACATTCCACTGGCATTGTTGTGAAGGTCTTCACTTGCCCATTCAGAGTACTAACTGTAACAGCGTTCGCTGGTCTATGCAGGCCAAGCTCAGCCGCGACATCGCTGTTGACATATGTCTTTGTGCCAGTCTTTGTCACTCTTCGATGGCCATTCTGCAGTATTACTGGAACAGTGCGCAAAGCAATAATGCAGTTAGATGCTTTCTCCGTCGATGCAAGAGACTGCTCCATCGTTAAACTTAGTACTTTAAGTACTTGAAATACTAAAGTAATTCATCCTTGGAGTGTCCGTCCTTTCAGGATGAAATGAAGATCTCTATTGATCGACTCCCTAAGGGTTTCCAAGTTGGCCACCTTCTCATTCTCGTAAGTCCATCGCTGATAATCGGTAAGCATCGTCTCGTTCAGCTTCTTCTGCACCTTAATAAACAGCGATCCATTTCCCAATTCCTCATGTCGGTCTGCCTCCTTCAGATTGATTACTAGCACGTCCAATAGGTCGGCCAGCTTTTCGACGTCTCTGACGTTACCCAGTCGGACGGGACGAATTTGTTCCAGCTCCTCCAAATTGATGGCAACTTGACGGTGCGCTCCTCCATACTTCCACTCCAGTCGTTCCTTAGCTGCATCATCAGCAGAAGCTGAATGTCCCAGATTTTCCACTACCTTGAATGCTTCACCTTTTAAATACTTGCCAAGTTGCAGTAGCTTATATTCCGGTGATCAATGCAAGTCATAAACGCAGCCATCCACCCCCTGTATGTACGCTTGTCGCCAGAGAATATCGGAATCGCCACACGTTGTAGCTGCCTCCACATATCTCGTCTCAACTCAGGGGCGCGTGATCCATATTCCGATTCAACTCGGTCGGCCTGAACGATAATGGGGGAATCAGGTTCAATCAGGCTGTTACGTCTCGCGTTGTGTGATCGCGCATAGGTTAGCTTACCTTGCGGACAATCTCCAACTTTCGCTCTATGTCTAGGTCCTTTCTCGCTTTTGTCAACCGCGTCGACTTCAGTACATGTGATGGATTCGCGCTTGCCTTATACATCGTCTTGTCTGCCCTCAATCCTCTTCAGCTCAGCTTCCAATAATCGCCGTTGCTGGAGGTAATTGGTTCCCAATTTCTTTCGTTGTTCTTTGACAGCTTCAGTCCGTAGACGCTGTTCCTCTCTCTGTTGCCCCAACTGCTTCTTCGTTGCTCTTGTCTCCTTAGCTCCCACTTCTTTGTTGCTGTTCAGCTCGTGCCGGAGTCCTCCAAGATATTCCTGCACCATCTGATCAGCGGTGCAATAATCTTTGCTAATCTTTTCGATCTCTTTTGAGGTCTGCTCAACTGCCTCGTAATTACCGGTTCTTGCGTAGCATGCACGCAGGTGTTCAAGACTTAACCGCACTCGCTCTTTAGCGTCCTCCAATTTTTCCCTGGCCTCGTCAATCTCTTCGATTTGTGGGGCATCGTCTTCCAGAAGACGCGCAAGTCGAAGCCGAGCTTTCGTAATAGAGGCCTTCACCGATGCCTTGCATCCTTTCGCTTGCACCAGAACTCCGGTGTCGGTCTTTTCCTCGACTTCTCGTCTGACTCCTCTTTTACTCACCTCTCCAGCTCGTTTGGGCGCTCTCTTCTTTCCAGCCATGAATAACCACCTTCTGCTACCAGAAATGTTAGGAAGGCGAGAGGGAGTAGAGAAGTGACTCTGCAACCGCTTTGGTTCACTTAAACCTTCACACTGATTATTGCCAAAAATCTTCCTTATATATACAAAATTTCCAACTCCCACAAAGATCACAAAAATTCCTATAAACGTAAATGCTTTCGTAGATACAACAGGGATAGCTTCTATATATTGTTCAATGCACAATTAAATAGTTTCTCTACTGGCAAGCACCCAACGCAATAGCGTACACATGTTTCGTGCTAATTCACTACAGAGCTCGATTGATTGATTGATGAAGAGCCAGGAGTTTTCCCGGATGTGCAGTGTTCCGAAGGAAGTTGAGAACCCGAAAAATGGTCACCATATCGAAAGAGATGACTTCCCATCGAAACTGACTTTGATTATGCTTGCGTGGAGTAGCTAATTACCGTGGAGTAGCTAATTACCGTGTGCGTTCTATTATGTTTCTTTTGGGACTTAATTATAAGTCAGTTTCGATGGGAAGTCATCTCTCTCGATATGGTGACCATTTTCCGGTCACCATCTTGTAGGTCAACCTCCCCAAAGCAGATCCCTCATACCATTTTTAAAGTCAGAGTCGATCTCTACGAAGTATTGAGTGGTGACCTCCGCCTGAATCACACGATTAGCCGCATAGGGATTAAAGAGGTGGTTGGAAAGGTCCCTGCGACGGCATTATATTTGCTTGATTTGGGCTTTGCAGGAGCTTATTCCAGAGGGTGCTATTAATTCGATGACATAAATTTTGAATATTCTTTTATTACTACTACAAGGTCAGATATTATCAGCGAGACAAGCTACGAAGGATGTCGAGGGGTAGATGAAATTAAAATAGAAACAATTATAATGGTATACAGATTAGCACGTTATCCAGACAACAATAAAATTAATAATTACAGGAGCATCTCACTTATTAATGTCTTGCATGAAGAATTCCAAGTCCACTACCACACATTAGAATTCTTTAAATATCAGCAGTTTAAACAGCAGAAAACAAGTTTTACAAGAGAAATGCTTAAACAAATCCCCAATAGAAATTCAACATACGGTATTCCTTGCTCGTCAGCGCCCACACGGAGAATATCTCCATGAAGCCGATTGAAGGAAGCGTGAAGAACATGTACAGCAGGCAGCTCATCCAAAGATCCTTGTTACTAATAACCAAACAACAAGAATGAACATTCAGGCGTCTTTGACCAGACACCATGCATGAAAGTCGACAAGTATCACAGGCAACGAAGCTTTACCTAGGCACAAAATGATGTTATTCCTTTCAGTTTTGGAAAGACGGTCGGCAAAGCTCAAGGTCGATTTGGGAGCAACAAAGTGCCGAACCATGAAAGTTCGACACTTTGTCGGCTACATCCAAATTCTACACTGCAGTTTTCTACGGTAGAACACAGTGACTTCCCAACATTCAAGAGCTTTTACAGGCCTATGCATGGCGCTTGAGAAGTAAGTCCCTTCTAAGAAACGTTTTTGAAGGGGACTTTCCCGTCAATGCTTCGAAACGAGCTTGACAAAACCAGTTTCACATCGCTTCTCATACGCCTTAATGCGCGACAAAAGCCTATACACAGAAGAATTTCCTGATTGGTATAGTGTAGGTACTAGTCTAGATTTGCTTGGTATTACTAATGGCAAGGTTGTCCGAGAAAGCCGTGGGGCTTCTCGTGGTGCAGCAACGTGTATGCTGCACGCATGCAGCTCGCGAGAGTTGAAACGTTGGCTTGCCACATGCAGTGTGGCTATTTTAGTTCTTACGGATTCAAAGCAGCAATGGTGCGCAGGGTAATGTATTGTTTAAGAGCGAAGTTGACCAAATTATTCAGGATTGACCATATTATATTGCAAGCGTTGAATATGCATATAATATGTTGTTATCAATCAGTGTTGAATTTAATTCCCCTTTCCAAGACAGTTAAGTCATCTGTCTACAATAGGCGACCGTAAGGAGATCTAATCATGAATACAGTCACAGGAACACCAACCGATATATAAGGTTCCATAGAAGGAATGAGCTTACTGGGCCGCACGGTACCATCGACTCTTTCCTTTACGCGGACTAGCTTGAAGAAAATCAAAGCGCTTTTTCATACTGCCTGAAGAATTACACTCTTCGTCTACAACAAGAGCTGCAGTACTCTCTTGATCCGGTATCAATGAAGCTTGAGTTGAGACTCTGAAGTCACCATCACCGCTTTGGACACCGTTTGCAGGTGTTGAAACCGATCCATAGCGAGAACCTTTTAAGGCGATATGCCCTTGATCTCTCTTGCAGGGTGCGTGACTGGATCTGAAATCAAATTTACACGTTGACTTCACTCGAAGAGGCACATACAGCTGATAAAGCACCTTAGTCTACAAGACTGCTTATGAAAGAAAAGAAACACGACTTCCACAGCGGACACAAAAACTTTAGAAAACGCTATTATAAGCACTTTCAACGACGTGACAGGAATAAATGTTGATGCTATGAAGCACTTTCTGAGTGGTAGTGGAGAGAACAGCATTACCAGCCAGGTAAGCCAGATCAAAAACTCTTCTTAATATACCCAGCACATGACGATGACAGGGGCACAAAGGCAATAACCCTCCTTTATAAATATCGCCCAAACAATATGAATATACTAAATATGAATATAATGAAATATAAATATAATTATGAATATAATAAACAATATGGATACAATTACGATAAGCATGGTGAATTTGCACACAAGACTTTGCATCCGCGCTTGAGGCTACCCCAAACCAAGACCAAGAAGATCGAAAAATCAAATCTATTGACTTTGTTTACTAAGGACACATGGCAAGACTTCCGTGGTGATGATGTGGTCGAGAAAGCTGATGGACAGAATCGCTGGTGGAAGACGTCGAGCTTGACAGGTAAAGCTATCGTCCAAGATTCGCACTCTGACGTGACGTTGGGTAAGGCAATTGCAGCATAGAACCTAAGTTAGGACGCGCCTGATCGTTGAACGCGTCCAAATTGGTCGCAGGAGATTGAATGTTGCCGAGGCGTTCTCTGTCCGACACACCACGTCCACATCTCTGCCACTATACTTCTTGATGAGGCTGCCTATGAAATTATACAGGTCCATTTATGTTAGCTGCCGCTGACGATGATCAGAACGGAAGGATCGCGTAAATTTCTTTGACAAACTTGTCAAACACCCATCAGAATATGAAAGAACGTCCCGTGCCGGCGTCAGTATGACGCTGCTTAAAAATCCAATTGAGGTAGATTCCTGAAGATGACGATGAACTTTCGCGGGGCCGTACAGCTGCCAAGTTGTCGGATACGCTTTTCGACGGACACCGTTAAAAGCTCTTTCTTTACCTCGGAAAAATTAAGCGAAACTTAGCGCTTGCAATTTATGCTTCTTTCGATGTTATTTCGTAGAGTGAATATTTGGATAAGATGAGGGAGCACCATCTGTCTCGTCCTAATCCTTCTTAATGTTCGCAAATTGGCAGGTCCACACCTGTTTGAAGACGTCGCAGAAGACACTGCTGAAAACGTTGCCACGGATGGAGATCAGGGTCTGTCGTGCTCCCTTTCCTCAGCTTAACATGTTTCCGCCAGTCATCCGGCACGGCCTCACACCACCAGTATCTGTTGCACAGCTCGAACAGCTTCAGGGCAACCTATCGTCCGCATGGCTTTAAAATCTCCGCACTAATTTCGCCCAAGCCTGCCTTTCCCTTCTTCAGCGCTTTGATCGCTGCCTCTACTTAAGTAATGGAATAATACGTTATGAAACAACAAATGGCGAGATGGCGATAGTGAACTCGGATTACATTAGCCATGTATTAAATTCACTGATTTTTACGACACCGACTTTATAAACAGCAACCGATATCGTCTACTTAGACAATGAAGTGAGTAGCTAATAAAGTCATCGCGAACCTTGTATCCGGAACAAGAAAAATCATCAGTATAGAAACAACAACAGTCGCTGCAGCGACGATGAGATTTGGAAGCAAGAACTTGAACTTGTCAAACAAGGATCCTGAAATATAGGATAGCAGTATCCGCTAAACAGCTTAAGTCAAAAATAATATACCGATGGCCAAAGCGTTCCACTGGCATGGAGACACCCCAAAAAAATTAGGCAGGCATTTAAAACATTTCTTGACTGGGGCTCAACTGGCAGAGGAAATTAGTACAAAAGAAGCAGCCCATAGCAAACAAGAGCTACAAAAACCTCACCTTTTGGAAATACAGTTGGATATTGCTCACAAGGCATAGCCAAATATCCTGAAAAGAAAAGAAGAACCTCACAGAGTTGATCGAGTGAACGCGCGAAGCAACATTCAAAAGGAAGTGTCTTGCGAGTGTTTCAGAGCTAGAAGCACACCAGCAGGCTTAAGACAAAGCTATCATAGCAGGCCTAACGATTAGCCCACAAACCAATGCACTTTAAATCATCGCCATGGCATGAGACTGAAGCATTGGCAATACGAAGGGATCACTAGCAAAGAAGTATTGGCTTATCAGATGCGTAAGCAGCTAACATTACCAGCTCCAGCAAACGTGATCAAATCGACTTGAAACTTTACAAAACATTACACAGAAAAAACTGCTCGCTGGTCCGAAGCTTCTAGACGCCCATTCAAATGATAGCCTTAAGACAAACCTCCTATAGCAGGACCCACGATCAGCCCAAGTGCGAAGGCAGTTGAGATGATCGCCATGGCATAAGACTAAAGAATAGGCAATACATAGCGACTGCATATAGATATATAGGAGCGTATCATATGCATATGCAAGGGACAAGCAATTGCAGCAAACAAGCATCAGCAAAAACATCACACCTTTACACGTTCATCGAGCAACAGCCAATAAACACTGTTAAAACTAGTCTTATGAGCATGATAAGTCTTCGTACGAGAGAATGGCAGCCTTTTGAAGAGCTATGCTGGCACGCATGGGCATTGAAACTTGTGCTTGTGCATTAAACGATGCAGAAGAAAAAGGGACCACCGAGTAACAAGTGCCATCACCTCTAATTAGAAGAGAAATATCAACCTGATTCGTGTTGTCCGTTACATCATACAGCATGGCTTTAGCAGCAACCAGCCAACCTAAAATGAGAACCAAAGCTAGTCATTATTTGATCTGCAACCAAAAGCAAGCGAATAAAAGGCTCCTCCAGACCGCGGCGAAGGAGAGATGGAATCAGTAGGGTACAGATATACGCCAAGCCCCTTCTGCAGCTGTTGCGGATGGTTTGAATATAAAACCCACAATCTAATAAATAAAAAAAGCTAGATTGCCTCCAGACCCCTTCCCAGATGGACCACCCTACATAAACAGGACGTATCCAACAACGGCTTATTAAGCCGTACATAATCTGTGCATGGCAAGCAACATGATTCCAAGTGATCGCATCGCTGAAACCCGCAAGTCATGCCGCTGTAAGGAATCCCTTTCATTTCAGTTCAGTTGCGGGCTCTGATATTAATATTTAAATGATCGACTACTTCCATCGCTTTTTATGGACATAGCAGACCAAAATTCATATGGTAAAGGAACTGCAGGAGCCTCGAATTGCTGGTACTAAAGTCGACTATCATAGCGAGCCAGGCGATGTCTTCCTCTTACGAGAATGAGGTCTTACCACTCGTGCACGCTGAATGTAGTGCACCTAAGTAAACAAGTTCGCTAGCAACAACATGTACGGTGACACATTGCAAGAATCCTAACTTGCCACTTAGCTTCAGTATTAATACCAAAAATACCAAATATGTCAAGGCCTCGTACGAAGGGACCCGAAAGTATATTACCTATCCCAATTCCTTGAGAGAATCTTGACCAAAATGCCCAACTGTAGTTGTTGCTCAGCCCAAACAAAATGGTGGTCGCAGCGGCACAGAGAGATGAAGCGATACAGCAACGCTTTGGACCATATTTATCCACGAGAACGCCCCATACTAAACTACAACAAAAACAGTTGTTACAAGTAAACCTACTTCCACTTTAAATATTCCAAAAGACATGCATAGACTCAAACCCACTGACATACGATCAAGCGAGCTGAAGCAGATGATGAAGAATTTTTTCAAGGAATTCATATGTGATGAAAACAATAAAGAACAGCTTCTTTAAAAATCCATTCCACTATCAGCCATTTGATTTTGATAGTGTAGATAATGAACAATTTTTTAAGGAATTCATCATGTGACGAAATCGCGTAATCGTAAGTGTAATCGCAGAAGACCCTAACTTTGAACGGTTCCCTCAATTACACTTGGCTCATGACATTACTTCAACTAGCCGTCATACAAACAGGGCATACAGATAGCATCAAAAATAAGATAACATCAAAAATCATAAGAGCAAGAGTGAAGAAGTTACTGATATATTGAGCGGCGCTCTGCAACTACAAACACCATTTTTGCATAAGAAGTAATTTGATTCGATTTTGTAAACGAATCCAATTACTTCGAAGTATTCGTTCTCAAATCCTCAAATCAATATACTCAAATTACTTAGAAGTATTCGTTCTGACATCTTGCAATCTTTTAAGCAATCTGCTACGGTTGATCAGGGCTAGATCCTGTTTGGCCTGTTAACCAGTGGCGTAGCAAGGGTTGAAGGGGGCCCCCGTTCAGACTTTCATGTGGGGCCCCTTCCCCACACGTTGAAGGGAGGCCCGGTGTTAACACCGGAAAG
>QQSS02190675.1:0-13169 GCA_003687565.2 Craspedacusta sowerbii
TATATATATATATATATATATATATATATATATATATATATATATATATATATATATATATATATATATATATAATAAATGAGTTCTGATATTCTAGAGACTTTCATCGCAAAGAAAAGCATTTAAAAGCCCTTCAAAGAAAAGTAAAGTTTTTGTCGTTTTTCTAAGTTTTATTTCTTCAATAATATTTTCTTTTTTAAAGGTTGCCATTTGTTTTTGGTTTGTGTCGTTGGCATAGTTCTTACGTTTTGCTTGGTTATTTTTCGTCAATTCTTGTGCATTTCGGTTAAAATCAGGCATCCTGTGTGGTCTATAGATGAATCTTTTTGTAAGTTATGGATTTATAATTATTAATATTGTTATTATTATTATGTGGCATTTCAGGCTAGGGAGAAAAACCCAGACGAGTTTTATTTCAAAATGATAAGCGAGAAGACGAAGGTGAGGCTTGTCCTAGCTTTTTATACTATGCATTCTATGAAGCAGACAATTTCTAATAAATTTTAGTGCGGCGTGGATAATGTTCAATGTCTTTTGCGCGCCGATGCTGCGCGCCCATGTAGTCGTTCTGTTAGCTCGTTCTGATATCAGAGCATTTTTCAAATGCGAGATCATTGCAGTTAGATCCGGTGGTCTCATTTGCCTCGTTTCTGTTGCCTCGGTCAACCTGAGCGTTGCCGCTAATAGATTTTCCACTTCCTTGTCGTGTGCAACCGTTTACCATGATGAATTAGCAATTTTCCCCAAACTTATTAGCGACGTGCTTATATTATGAGATTAGTTTTTAGTATGTGGATATGGGATGTAGTGAATCACGTGGCGAATCTTCACGATGATGACGCCGGCTTTTGACCCCATTCCTCTGACGTGCGTATCGCTCCATAGACCAGCTTCTGCTCTCCGTCGTTGCCGCGACCTTACTGAACGGACCTCACTAGCAGAGTTGCAGTTTGAAAATGCTCTATTCTTTGTCTGATTGCAAGTGCTTTGATCCTTAAATATAGATTTTTATTTTTACGGGCCTCGAAGCGAGCGGAAGCGCTTAGCCGTCGCTTCTAGACATTTTCAGGTGGACGCTTGTAGTGCTGCGACAGGCGTTTATGTTGACATTATCAACGAGTATATATGTATGGAAAATCTTTTACAAGCCCACGAAGCTGTTTCAGTGTGGATGGCCATATTTTCTAACGAAGGATGATTGGCAGGCGCGAGGGCAGGCACTTGCTATGGCGTACATTTTGAGCTGCGCGCGCCATCAGTTCCTGCCATGTGTTTAGGGAATCTCGATGGTAGTTCACACGATTAACCGCGATTGACCACGGCGAACGGCAGGTTGTAAAGGCATTTAACTGTAGTAGCGTTTCAGGAGCGTTTTAACATGGCTCTCCAATTTTTACGGCCAATCTATAGCCGAAACACAGTCGCTGAGTTATTCACTTATAATCATAACATAAAATATAACCTTTGCGAGCTTATACAGGAAGATGGTATCAGGGCCGGCCACCTTCCATAAGAACGCATTCTGAAGTTCTAATGAACCTCTTAAGCGATACGGCAAGCAAAGGCTGGCTCCAGTATGCTCACTAGCACTTCCATACTGAGTCTAGTATTCTCACTATCACTTCCGTCAAAGAACTTAAGAATAGCATCTTCGTCATCAACATCTTCGACCGTCTTCTCCAATTTCGCAGCTGTTGCAGCATTTACGCCACGTGTCTCGATCTGGCGCCGTCTTTCTGATATCTGGTACGTCAAGCGTCCACGGTGGCTTATGGAATTTGCGATGTATTGACGATACGTGTTCTTCGTTGCTTTGGTTTTCCGAGGTCTGCTAGTGGTTCTTACAACGCGTGCTTTCTAATCGCTTCCTGCTTCAAGATCGCCTCGTCTTGTCGTCCAGTACGCAAAATGTGACCCACGCTGACCGATAATGGTATCTTGTTTGTGCGCGCAGATCTCTCCGTGGTGACGTGATCGACATGCTTGATGTTGACGATGATGCGGAATACGAAAATATTTTAATCTTTTGCTGGCATTAGAGTCCTTTATTTGGGAATTCAAAACTGAGCTGGGGTACTCTTTTTGAAGTTGTGAAGATGAATTTAAATCTTCGTAACACCCAAATTATGTAAACCTGGGTTTTCGGTCAAAAAACCCTAACCTCTTGGTCTGCCTTCGAGGTTTATGTTTACATGACGTGGAATTCTTGTTTCTGACCTAGGATGGCGTTCATCAAGTAGCCAGAAGCAAGACGTTCACGCATGAGCAAATACAGCTGATGAAAACGCAAGATATCAACTATATAAACTTGAAAAAAAGTGTTGAAGCCAAGGTTGGTAACTGGATAGCTGTGTGGTGTTTGTGAATTTGAATGGCGAGGCATTGACTTGCCTCCGTTTACTGTTTTTTTATGCGACAGCTAAGAAGCTTCGCATTTACTTAGGTCTGCTGCTAATTTAAAGCCTTTGCAGTATCAGTCTGCATTTTCCGATGCGTAAATACGTTGGATGCTGTGATACCTGCGCTTGAGAACCTTAGTCTAAATGTTTCATATGGGATGAGGATAAAGATCGTATAAATTTCATTAAAGTTTTCCAGTTTTTTCCCTTTGTGCTGACTTCTATTGTAAATCCGTTTAACTTCGGCTCCAACTTTCATTGACGCTTTGTTTATATTCACCAATTTCAGCACTTTGTAGAGGCGTTTTCCAAATGCTTTGTGGACTCTGACTTACCATCTATTAAATGCACATTGTCTGAGACAATAAATTTTTGGAGTTGACAATCATCGAATTTTTATCACAGGCATGCGAAATATGAATGTTTTCCCTCCACTTTTTTTTATTATTTTGTTTCGCCCTTAGCTTTCTAGGTTCAGACTTGTAGACCAGACAGAAACTGTTACCACGCTAATTGGCGAGAGCGTAGTCCGTATTCAATGCGCTGCATGCCTCGTGCATGCTTACTCCTTGCCAAAATGGCTATGGCATTGGAGCACATGCCTTAACCATCGAGGACACAAGCATAACAGGGGATGAAGAAATGTTTTGTTTTTTTGTTTATTTTCGTTTGTCGTTTTCTTGGTTGTTGTTCTAATGCGTATCCAAGAAAACCTGACTCAAAGTCTCTGAGCCACGCTTATTATTTTGCTGTTGACTGATTAATATTAGCTGGTACTTTGCAAGGAGGGAATGACCCGTTTTCCGATTTGGGTATGTGATCTTTGTAAGTTTTTAAGAACTTTTCATGTTAAATCCCTTGTGCTTTATTGTGGGACACATTTCTGATCAAGTGTGTGATTACGTGCAAACTTCTCGGTTCAGAAAATTGAGAAACTCAAGTCAAGCTTGCACATGCTAGATGCCGCAGACAGCCATCCCCGCAAGCACACGTTTTTCGTCGATTCCAAGGAAGAAGGTACCATATTTGCTCGTTTTAAGTGCTTAGCCTAGGCTAAGCCTAAGTTTGTGTTAATTACATTATATAGCATACTACTTAAGTAATGCATTGCACTTTAAGTTAGCCTTAATAGTTGTAATTTTGTTAAATTTGCTTCTACATGCTTTGTTATGCTATTGTTTATTCTATTCGGTATTGATACTGTTTGTTTACTAGCGCTCTCTAGCCCAAGCTAGGGCTCAAGATTTTTTTGTATAGATTGCCTGTAGACTGGTACTAGTAATTGAAGTTGGTTTCGTTTGCTATTGAGGTTTCTATGTGGCTAAGGCAATTCATGCAGCCGACTAATTCGCGTTTGTAACGGTTAAAACCAGCAATAAACTGATGTAGTCTTTTATCATATCCAGCACGGGCTTAGCGCAAGGTGCTTGTCTAAAAGAAGGTTTGACTTTATGCTTGATTATTGGGTTTCGCAGTTTGAATTTTCCAACTTTTCAGGTATCGTATTTCGCGCATATTCTAGGGATTTTTGCAAGCGTGGCTTGCTGGTTCCCCCCCCCCCCCGTATGGGTAACCAAGATATGCAAGCAGTGAACGGTTTCTCCTTGATGTGGTTTTGTTGACAATACTTTGGCTCTGTACGAACGAAAGTTCTTATCCGGTCACTGGCTTTCTTTTTAGAAGCGGTAATTTCCGCGTGCAATGCGGGATGTTAGCGAGCTAGGGACCTGTGCGCCGGACTGCTTGTGAAATATTTCTCTCCGTAGACCTGGGGTTTCTCTTGCGTTGAACGGCGCCAGTCTCGTTGTTCGGAAAGTTGTTTTGCGCACTTAACATGTAGGTTAAGTTTGTGCACCGTCCGCGCAGAAAACTGCTTTCGGGTTGTTCGCTCGTTTAATGGAGCTACTGGTCTGGCTTTTTTTGCGTCGTAGTTGCCAACTTCGACCCTGCCAAGCGTTTAAACACACTCCCGGAGTTGCTTGACCGAGCTCACAATCGCCCGACTATCGAGATGCTTCGCAACAAAAGCTTCTCGGCCGCCGACTTGGAGGTATCTCATCAGTTACTCGTCGCTTTTACTGAAACTTCACGGGCAACGTTGTTACTGAGCAGCATCGTCTCGTTGTGCGATGATTTCTTTGCGAGTCCAGACAACGCGCACTCTGCTTTGATGTCTCGCCTGACGAATGTGTTGCTTCCCTTTGTATGACACTGTTATTAAGGGCGTGTTGTCAGTGGGTACGTAGGCAATACGATTGGGCTGCTGGTAAATACTTTACCTGTTCTTCTTGCTTGGAATGAGTTGCCGTCTAGGATTAGTGTGTGGCATAGTGTCGCATAGCAAAGTGTCGTAGGTAACTACGGCAACGCGCGAAGTTTGAGATGTCAGCTTGCTGTGCCTGGTCTAGCCTGTTGCATAGCTGTTACATTTATGCACCGTAGTCAACCAGTTTCGTGTGGTTGCGGTCACGCGATGCGGCGAGGTTCGCTGACTTATCTGCGCTTAGTTTTGTGCGCGTTTGTTATTTCAGCGACTCGATCGAGCGAAAAAGAGTTCGTATCGCGAATTGGAGTCCCGAATAAACCGTGCTAACGTCCTGGAACGTAGCCGTCAGCAACTGGCTCTGCAACGTCATCTTATGGTTTGTGTTGCTATAGTGATTTCCTTTTAGACTCTGTCTGCTAAAGTTTCAGAAACACTTGACACCTTTATACTCGGGTTTGATTTGATATTGCATATGTGATAGCTGCCCTGCACATGCGCGTGTCTGTGTGCCATTATAGGCGGTCGAATTTCTACTTCAATCTTCGATTTCTGCCGAATGCGTCATGCGTACGATTTTATGATCTTTCTAATCGCCTTCTTAAGGTGTTTATTCTCTTCCAATTTTACTCTGGGGTTAGCATCACATTATCGCAACCGCAAAGCTAACATGAAATAAGGGTCATTTGAAGGGCACGGTTCCTTTGACTTCGCTAATCCTGTCAGTGGAATCTCAGTCTCCTTCTTTGCTTAGTAGTGTCTCTTCAGCTAATCTTTGCTGATTTAGAGTAAGGGAGGCCGAGTGGTCAAGTCGAAGAACATCTCTTCGAACAGTGGTCGCGCCGTATATCGCTGGAAGAAGATGCGGCAGCGTTAACTCGGCTTTGCCCTCAATCGATCTGTATCAGCAGCGCCTTTTATTGATTGGTATGCGGGATTGAAAAATCATTTTTAAGTCTACCGCAATTTAAAAGTACCCCAGTGGTGCACTAGACTTTGCGCGACGTGATCCTTGTGTATTTGTGTATTTGTCGTTTTAAAGAAGTCCAGCCTTGCAGGCCCCTTAGGGAAACTAGACGCTGAGTGACTTAGGCGTTGCTTCTCTTCCTGGACGTGCTTTTGATTGCCGAATTCTTTCCTACTGATTGCTTGTAAGCGCTGCACCTCATTGCTCCGATGCCGTATGATTTGTCTGCGTGCAACATGGTTGCTCACCAAAAACTTAAATGACTTCCCAAGGATATCTTCTACCAAATACAACTCAGCAGCTAGAAGTCGCACTAGCAAAATGAAGGGCCTTCTAGCTGGGAATGCGTGAACATTTGTCTTGATGGCTGAAAAGGTGTTTATCCATCTCAATATTTCGTTTCTTCCATCACGATGAATTGCAAGGGTTACCCTACGCTTCTATTTAAATCCTTGTGCGCAGCTATCTAACTTACCCGCTGAAAATATCACCAGAAATTTGATCCTTTTCTAAAGCCAGTGGGAAGAAATTCGAAATATTGCTTTTATTTGTAAACTCCGCGCGTTATAGTAGCCCCTGCACAGTTCTTTTAACGTTTGCACGCGAATTTCCCACAACCATGTTCCCACAATCTACGAGCTTCTATGACCTTACGGTGAATAGGCAAGAAAACTTTTAACATCAGCAGTTTTGAAGCTCTCTTGGTTTACAACTTGTGAATTCTCGTGTTAACATTGGGTTTACAAATTTAGTACAAGGTGTGTGTGAGGTATGGTCAGCAAATTTGCTCCGTCGTAAAGGCATAAGAAGGTGAACTACAGAACACGAGGTCTAATTCAGAGACCTCTTTTTTTGTTGTTGTTGTTGTTGATTAGGAAGTTCAAGATCACTCTTGGAAAGTTAGAATAGTATTTCATGTTTGGAGTGTACAATCACTCGTGATGCACGGCATTAGTATTCGCTCGCGTGCAAACTATAAACTTAAATTTCACGACTCCTCGCAAATGCAAATACTGTAATGGCAATGTTTCTATAAATATTCGTTGTGACGAAGTACTGGTTAGATTAATGGTTAAAGGATTAATGGAGTTAGACCATTTGTGGGAAAGACGAATACCAACAGGTAGCGTTTTCCTTCGGAGACTGCTTTGGCCAGAATTCAAGAAATTGCCAGTAAAAAGAAGCTATATCTCGATACAATGCTCGTTAAAACTGCACATTGACCCATGCGCCCTTCACAGATACCCCATGATGTGCAATTCTGAACGAAACCTATTCCGGTTCGTTTCGGCTTCCTGAAGAGGTAATCAAACATCCTCTACCCTACCCACACCCAACCTTTAAACGCGCACACACAAACCAGGGACTTCTTAGCTTTTCTCCATTAGTAAAACGGTCTTCGTAAAGCCACATCCTCCATATCCTTCATACCTCTCCTTCTTATGTTGCTGACTTTTATTTTTTAATATTGCCTCCTGCGAGATAGCCAGGCATCCCATTTGGCAGTCTTTCTATTTCCATCCCACCTCAGAAACTATCTTTAACTCCGTTGCATTGTTTCGGAATACGTTTCAACTGCGATGTGTTCAACACTCTGTACACTCGATGTACGTTCGTGGGCAATATGTCGACCTAACAACTACTTTTTTTACTATGGCTGAGATGAAATGAGCCCGTTACAACGCAAGGATTGCGTGTGGGATTGCAAGTACGAACGCTTTAGCTGCAGGAGCCTATTTCACCATTTTTATCCTAGTTTTGACCGTTTTACTACTAGCTACCCCTTTGCAAATAACTACTTTTCTCGATTGGCTAGAAGAAATCACCTGCTTTGAGACTTTTCGAGAATAACTGAACTCTAGTATACTTGTAAGTCATACTGAACCCAAGCGGCGATATGAGGAACCGTTTGATCATTCTATCCGCTTGGTTTGGAAGATATTTCGGGTTAACCATGCTAAACTTCATGAGGACACATTGATAGAGCAGCAGTCTCACTCCCTTAAAGAAGCCTGAAAGACACTCAAACCGGTATGCATAAAAGTTTTCCAGAGTAATGGTGAATCTTGTCCAAATAAACAAATTCACGAGTCAACCCGTACGTTTCAGCTACAGAACGGGACAGTCTAAGCAAGCGTCATGCATCATTCTCATTCAAAGGAAAGATTAGGTGCAGCGGCACTGCAAAATCATCTTCCCTCGGTTCACCCAGCAAGTTGCAGGTACTTCGACGCATCTTCCTCCGCTTCGTCCAAGCTGCCTGCAACGATCATAACAGCCCTTCCACAGGATGCCGGTCATACCGCTGCTCCATCTTGAGCAGCGACTCCAGTCGCTCCAACAGCCGCAAGTTACTGATGATACGCAGCAGACAAGCAGGAGAACGAAAAAAAGTGCACTGGATGCCATTTCGCCAATCGCGTCTGCCTACATCAAAGAGAGACTTTCAAAGCAAGAGAAAGGCATAAATAGCACAACTGTTGAGATACACAGATGCGAATCATAAACATGCAAAACCAATGAAGAACGAAGATGGTTAGAAGCTTACTTTTTCCTTTCAAAAAATATTTACGATCCAAGTGCCCCCCCCCGAGAAAAAAATATATATCGATATTGAAATTCTAGGCATACTTTAAATATCAGTGCTTTAAAAACCTGTTCAGAATCCAAATGCGACTGTGCCAGAGAGTTATCGAGTATTTATAGACGTGTAAAAGTCTTCCTAGTTTCAGACGCGTTGACACCTGAGCCAATTTACGTCACTGCATAAGCGCGAGGCGAAGTCTATGGTTAACATCCTGGCAACCGCATGCGACGAAGCCATCCATCAAATGTGTCCAAGACAGGCAAAACTAAGCTTCGGAAATTTATGTCCTATCTGACTCGACTAATACCGATCTGGCCGTGCATGTTATTTGATCACTGATATTAAATTTCCAGAGCTAGAACTCAAACATACACAACACGGTTAGCCAGTTACTACATTTCATTTACTAGAACTAGCGTTTTCACATGCCAAATAGCACAACGGGGAAAGTTTGAGAGAATCAAAATGCAACGCCTATGAGCAAAGCCCGCCTATCCATCATAATAAGTATCTTGGCCCAGCGGTGACAACTTGCATGACTAAATTTGCACCTTTTTAGTTTGAGATTCAAGATGAGAGGTCTGTCTCGAAATAACGACAAATTTCGAGAAACAACAAGGCAATTTTGATACTTTTCTTGAAAAGATTTTACACGAGACTTTTCTCGGCAATGCGTTATTTTTTTCAAGCATGTTTTTCAACTATTTTAAAGTTTTTTTTAGATCTATTACAAAAATCAGCACAATTTCGAGACTTACGCTACAACTAATAGCGACTTGGTGAGAATTACACTGATGTGCCTTACGTTGATCTGTTTTGTCATGTTTTGAGGTGATTTGGTATGCTTTAAGGCGCTATGTTGTGGACTGCTGTATACTTTATTTTACAGCATAATTCGTGCTCATTTCCGCCATATTGCAGCGTTAAACGTCAAAAACTTTAGATTTATGATTTGGATTTTCACCAAACATGGCGAAACACCGCATGAAGAAATAGGAGGCCGACAAAACACTCTTACTTTCAGCTTTGTATTTTCTTGCGAGGTCCGCAGATAACTTGAAGGCTACACAGAAAGAACTGGAATGAGATGCATGAAATGCACACTGTTCCTCTGTTTCTCAAATGGCGAAACTTGTTCTTAAAATTTCACATAAATATCTTGATTAATTAAAGTTTTTCTGCTTCATTGTAACTTTGAGAAGTTTTAGCTCGTTTGACAGATTTTTGTTGTAGACGCCTTTGCATTATTTTATGTCCATTGAGGCGGTTTGTGCACAATTGCACACGGGTAGAGGCGTCTTTTAGTTTGAACTTATGTATGTATGCCGTACATCAAATTCAAGTCTCTGCTTAAGACTTACGCATTTTTTTTTTGTCTTGTCAATTTTTTTTTGTCTTGTCAATGACACGTTGTACCTAAATAAGCGCAAATTAATAAAGATAACGCGCTTGCGTACAAGTTAGGTTACAACGTTGTAGGGATATGCAAATATGAGCTGTTATTTCTCAAATCGTCTGGAAATATTGCCGGTTAATCTCCCTGGCCTTATTTATTTAAAATTTTAAAGCTCATTTGATAAATCAACTCCAAACAGTTGCTTAAAACTTAGGAAAAAGTAAATTTTTTGTCTTATTAATGAGTGTGGTATCTGAAAGGGTTAAAAGACACGTTGATCCTAAATAAGCGCAAATTAATAAAGATAACGCGCTTACGTACAAGTCAAGTTACGTAAGTTTAAGGGATTCCAATTAGAGCTTTTTTTCCCTCAAATCTTCTAGCTGTCGATTTATGATATAAGATATGCTATTTTCAGAAATACTTTAAAATCTCGAAATAGATCAATTCGAGAAAATTTTCGCTATTTCTCGAGGAGAAATTTCACGTCCGTTTCCATTGATTTGGAAGTTTGGAGTCGAGAAGAACATCCGTCGCGATTCAAACGAGACGAAAAGCAACTTCAAATTTCACGACATTTCTCGCCGCAAATGAGAATGAGGTTCGAGACGCAGACCCTTAGAAATTTGATACCAGCTGCGCTCGAACACCGTGCAGATTTTTAGTTATTTCCATGGTTAGTGGCGCAACCATCTATAATGATGCATAGCCAAGCAAATTTACAATGTATGGCCTTTGTGAATGTGGTCAGTAAAAGTATAAAAGTATGTAACAGTAACAATAAAAGCATGTCCCTCGTCTCTTTCCCTAAACGTTATACAATTATAAATGGAGATCACGAAAGGGTGGCAACGTCGATCTGATTAGCTTCGGCTCTGAGGATGCCTTCCCCTCAATAAATGTGTAAGTCAGTTTTGGTCATATTCTAGTTGAAATTTACGTTCTGACTCTGATGCTTTTCCTGATATCGCTTTCAAAAGCTCGAATGCTTTAATATAGTTTAAATCCGCGTCTTTATCCGAACATTAGTCAGAACTCTGAAGATGATTGCATTTTTATAACTAGTGAATAGGATTTAAATGTACTTTTCTGCGCATTTATTGAGATAATAAAATGATGTTGTTGTTGTTGTTGTTGTTGTTGTTTCTTATTGTTTGTTGTTGTTGCTGTTGCTGCTGTTGTAAAACCTGTTGTTTTTACGGATTGACCCTTACCATGTTTGGATTTCAGATTTTGGATTTGCAGTAGCTAAGAAGTTATGATCATATGAGCTAACCTGGGTGGGAACAGTTTGAAATGGTGTTTGGTCGATGCAATTTTAATCATTAGTCTTTTATCAGATGAGTTGCTCTATGTATTTGGTGTACTATGTGTAAAGGTACAATTGAGAGGAAGTGCTATATGTATGGGATGAGTGTGATAACCTACACGGCAAGCCAGTGTTTTTGTTGAACAAGTGCAGATATCATGAAGAAACTGGCTTGTGTATTATAATTTTGCACTATAACTTCGCCAATTTTTTAAAAGTCCTCCTAATAATGCGTACAATAATACGAAAGATTGCCAAAATCAAGTGATTAGCATCGAACAAGAAGTTGATTACATAATCAAAAAGGCACCTGAATTATTTTGGGCTGAAACTCTCAGTTGCCACTTACATGGTAATTTACTCACTTCTGCTTTTATTCGAACCTCTCCTATAATGCCGAGGTCTTACCCGTGTCATTTCAGGTCTTTAAATTAGTATTTCTATTGTGTTGGTTGTACTCTCCTCCTCAGGCTTTTGAGTGAAACTGGCGCGTTTCATTTTTTGTTTCCTGAATGTCAGGAGCACTCCTTCCTCGGGCAGTATAAAAAGATACTATAAACATTCTTCCAACACGATATGCTTCCAATTGTGACGGCTGAGCTTTTTATGACGTGTCAGATCCTAACATGAAAGTTTGTACCGATGTTTGTCCCAACGTGTCATGACGAAGTGGATGAAAGTCGCCACAAGCATATTTTAAAATCTGTCTTCGATATGACGATTATGATTATGATTTAAATCTATAAGTAACTCCTTTTCTTCTTATGTACTCGCAAAAACCGTGGGCATACAATACAAAATGATAATTTGACTGCTTGTAAGTCAGGTAAGTGGAATGTGTTAAATATGACTGGGTAACATAGGGACTTCTAAGTTTGCATGAGATATAGTGAGAGGGGGATTGCATCTACAGAAAGTTGAGAATGCATCGAAGTTTGCAAGTTAGTATGAACGTTTTTTCAAATCAATCCAATGAATAAATTTTATAACATCATCCCTTTCATACAGAGTAAAAACATTGTGACGCACTTAGTAAAATACATGGACTCTCGGATTCCAAATTTAAAAATCTTAGGGGCTGCAACGGTGGCCTCAGAATAATTACAATTACCAAATACACGCGCAATCACAAATGAAATCAATTGTTGCTTGTCAGCTTTGGCTTAGTACATAAAAATTATACCGACGCCGGAAGACAAGTGTGCCATTCGATCGGAATATACATATAGAGCAGTGCACACTCGTGCTTTGCGAGGATCCCATTTGAGGCATGCCACTTGAAATCCAGTTGAGACAAGCCAAGAGTTCAACTCGAAATTAATTTCGTGTTTTTTCGTGTTACGTCTTTCAGTACATACGTTTGGTATATATTTTTTTCAATTTTACCACTTAAAGTCACAGCCATCGTATCAAAACAATAGATCAGCTTATCATGGGAACATATAGAAAAGATTTTATCAACTATGAGATCTAGGGATGTACTAAACCGAAACAAAATTTATTTGAAAAAAAAATTATTTGAAAGTCCTATTCAGACCCTGCTAAGGACCTAAAAAAAACTTAGTGAAGGAAGGCGCTCTCCAAAGGCAACAATTTTAAAAGTTCATGACACTTCGAAAAAAACTTGACGTATCATGCTAATCGCTTTCGTTGTCATTTGTTTTAGCGAAAGTTTCTAGTTTATAGCATTAGTCTTCCATGTCGTCAAGGCATGAAAGGCAAGTTTTTCTTATGCGTTTCCGCTTTCATATTTACACAGCAGCATTAAATTTCCTCTCTTCTACTCTCGCTTTGTCGTGTTATAGAACTCTAGCCTTTAAAACACATGTTTTAAAACTTTATGGGGATCCGCATATAGGTATATCAAAATTTCACATGGCACCGAAGTCTTACACTCATCAAGATGCTGCTACTGCTCTCTTCCTAAGCTTGGATATGATCAGCTAATATCAACTAGACTCGCACACCATTTATGCAAGTTGTACCAGCAGTCGATATAGTCAATTGGATTGAGACAGCCATTTTGTTGGAAGGATATTTTGCTTCTTGTTGCGAATATCTGATATTGTAACACGTACCTAAATAATCTGTGCCTAAGATTTCTCATATCTCCGCGTCCAACGTCCTGTATTAAATCGCAAATTCATTTAAAAGAATTGGCACACTGTTATTCTTTTCAAGCTTCGTCCAAGGAAACCTCTTTCAAGAAGAACTCGGCATTCTACATTCTATTCTATTCTATTCTATT
>QQSS02190686.1:0-10645 GCA_003687565.2 Craspedacusta sowerbii
TTGATTTCGAGTTTTAGTATAAGACTGAATAGACTTACTCTGACTTTGTACCTGAATGTTCTATCAAGGTTTTGCTACTGGTGATTTTTTCATTGTATTACTTATTTAGCGTTTGTTTTTAGCTTTTTACTTGTGTGCTTACGTATAATAGTTGCTTGAGTCACTACTCTTTTTCGATTGACTGAGCAGTACTTGAATTATAACCACTTACCTTGCAACTTGGTGTTTGGCTTCCATCCCAAACTTTTTTCCAGGGCTGGACTTTCCTTGCCTTGTCCGATTTTTCTCACCTTCTGACACACTCCGCACGACGCACTCCACTAGATTTTTTATCAACTAAATATAGTCTTCAAGCGAAATCCCTGTTGTAAGCATATTTATGTAAGCAGTTTCGTTTCCTCTTACGTCGTTAAATATTTCGTCAAATTTTCCTCTAACATTTTCTCCTTGGTGCTGGATTTCTTAGACGTTGGGTCTCTTTCGTCGTAAGGTTCCTTAAAGCTTCTTTTGCTTCGCTTTTTCCGGTAATTGTGTTGGTGACGGTTGCTTTGAGGTGGCGTCTTCAATTTGATTAGCCTCGGCTAAGAGGACGCCTCCTTCTCATAATGCAAACATTTGAAAATCATTTATATATTGACAGGTTTTATTTGCGTTTACTGAGAAAATACATCTTGAGTCTTGAGTTATGAGTCTCCACTGTGACGGGTGATAATGATATTTTAAGAATAGCTGTACAATTCTACCAAAAACTGTACACAGGGCCATCCACAAGTGCACTAACACAAGAGCAAAGAAGCTCATTAGAAAAAGAGTTCGTAGTTCAAGAGCTATTTAGATCCTTGATCCAGATGAAGCCTAATAAGACTCGTGGGATAGACGGCATCGTCATGGGTTTTTATCGCGCTTTCTGGAGTGAAATAGTTACACCTAGTAGATGTTATCAAAGCAGTTTATTTTCTTCAGACTCTTACTGAAGGTCAATCAATTGCAAATTACAAGTACGCAACTGGTGACAAATATAATTACTTATTGTTGACTATAAACTAATTACAAAGGCGTTAGTCAACAGACTGAAGAAAACCTTAACATCACTGATATCACCCGACCAAACATGCGGTGTGAAGCATACATTCCAACATTACACTTGCGCAAACCATTATCTACGACGCCAAAAAAAAAAAACACATACAGACATGCATCCGGACTAAGGACCGCCAAGAATCAGTAAACAAAACCAAAGCTCACATGCCAAACTGGAAGGACCAAGAAAATGTCTTCGACAAGGTTAGCATAGAGTTTCTAAAGAAAGTTTTTTTTAGAAGAAGAAGCTCAGGAAACATTTCGAGAACTTGATTAAAATCGTGTACACAAGCATTTCCAACGTATACTTTTCAGAACGAATACACATGAAAAGTGGGTTTAAGAAGGGAGTCCCCTTTAGCTACTTCTGCACATTCCAATTGTGGAAACCCTAGCCGAAGCCATAAAACCGCTTATAAGGGGGTATAAGATTGGAGGAACTTCAATTGATTAATCACCATTATTTCTTCTCTATGCCGTTGAATGTAGTGACTCATTTGAGGTCTTAGAATCGCATCTTGTTTTGCTCCTGTTTCTCTGATCGGTGACTGACGCCTGGGTAACTTATAAGTGTTTGCGCAAGTTATATCGAAAACAGTGATTGTTTCTTATTGTGACTTCTTTTTGTATTAATGGATACAAAACTCAATCCTATTAGCCACAGGCTAGAGAGGATGTTTTCCAACAAATGAGTTCGTGTTTTATTCATTATTTTATTCTATCTCCATTCTGGAGTTGCTTTTTATTTTAGTAGTTGCATTTTGGAAAAATATATACTTTGCTATCTATCTCCATTCTGGAGTTGCTTTTTATTTTAGTAGTTGCATTTTGGAAAAATATATATTTTGCTATCTATCTCCATTCTGGAGTTGCTTTTTATTTTAGTAGTTGCATTTTGGAAAAGTATATATTTTGCTGTTGTTTTTACATTTTCCGAAAAAAAATTATCTCAATACGGCGGAGACACAACACGTTTTCTGCAAAATCTAGCATCATATTCGAATCTAGCGATCTTCATTGCTCGTTTTGAACGCGGAACTACGTCTACAATTAACAGGAAAAAAAAGAAAGGCCTCTACAAAAGTTCAAAAGAAAATCCATGTTTTATTTTTAGATCAAACATGGAAAAATCGGCAAAAGAAGAACTTGAGATGTTAGGACTAAGTTTTTTTTACAGACTTCGAACTCACCATGCCTCAAAACTATAAAAAACAATACAAAAATACAAAATGCAAAATACAAAAAATAATACAAATGTAAATACAAACATATAATAAATATAAATATAAAATATAATTAATGAATTTAAATACGGATACAAATATAAACATACAAGTTATAAACAAATATAAATATAAATACTAATATAAATACAAATTTTAAAATATCTTAAGGCTACAAAATCTCAGATTGCAGTTACAGAAGACCACATTTAAGCGGCAGCGACAGCGAGCTTATGAAATGGTAGCAGCTAGTGAATAATTAAGGCAACATAAGAGATCGTCTGGTTCGGTCATCAAGCACAAACAAATGTGGCAAATCGACTTCGCGCAATGTAAAGCGTGGAAAAGGCAGCTTTCTGTGTGCGTCTATGAGAGGCATGTAGAAAATTCATTACATAAGGTCTTGAAGATCCTGTTAAACCGCTGGCGGCACATGTGGAGAGCAAGACGTTATATATGCTGTGGAATGCCGCAAGCACGAATTCATATAGTGGGATATACTTGTAACAAACTGAACCATCGTTTGGATGGCCATGGCCCAGATGTTTTGCATCACCCAGGCCAAAGTGAACTTGCAACAAACTTTGCTAACAGCAAAGATTGCAATTTTATTGCGGACTTGCCTGTGACGATCCTGCAGCGTGGTGTCAGTGGCTCGGCTAAACTGTTCCGAAGGTAGGTGGATAACGAACTACATCCCTTGCACCCTAGAGGCATGAACGTTCGAGTGTCAGCAATGAAAGAGACTTTTTTATGAGTTTTTTTATATGTCTTTTGATTTGTGATGTTACACGTATATGTGTAATATGATATATTTTTTGATCAAATCTTGTAGAAACTGGCACATGCTTAAGAAGCGTACTTTTTATTTTCCTAGGTCCACAAGCATTCCTTTTAGGACAGAATTTATTGCGTCACTTTAGCACCGTCGAAATTCCCATTGACGTCAGTTTTTAATCATTATAAGTGCTGCCAGTGCATTGAAATTTGATCAATTTTACGGTGGATGGTGAGAGATAAAGTTGTTTTACCGAATAAATAGAAATGGACTGCATTGAGGCAGTTTTAGAGGCTGAAGTAGAGTATGAGGTTCCACTATGTTCCTCTGTGGGAAATAGAGGAAGAAATGGGGGACTTAGTGGCGACAATGATGCCATGAATGCGCTGAATGAGATTGAACGTGTTGATCTGCAAGCGCTGTTCAATAACAGCCAAGAAAGTCTTGCGTCTGCAGCGAATATTGCCAAACATTCGGAGTGCAATGTTGCAGATTGCGATGTTGCGGAGTGCAATATTGCGGAGTGCGATGCTGCGGAGTGCAATGTTGTGGAGTCCAAACTGGTGGAGTGCGGTGTTGGGCAGTATGACACGAGGAGCAAAAAAAATATCGGAGGCGATAAGGCAGCCTTAGATAGACTGAGCCAGTCTAAGGATTTTCATGGCGTGTCGCTGTCTCTTAGTACGGATACAAGCATATGGGAGAGTTATTCCGAAATCGAGGGCTGCGCGTTTCCCGCCCATGTTTCAATAAGGATCTTTAATCGGAAACAGCAAGACCAAGACGAGTCTTGCGAGAGTGAACCAAAAGAGTGCTCCGTTGAAGGAAGTGATAGCAACGAAGGCATTTCGCAGCCCGACAAAAATGAGTAAGCACAACCAAAGCTCACATCCGAAACTGGAAAAGGGAGCAATACTTATGAGGCGTCGAAGGCCACAAATAAGCTGGAGACAGTTTTACCTAAAAGTCTTCCCACCCTACACCGAGCCATCTGGAAGAGAAAGCTTAATAAAGTCCTGATGTACCTCAGTAAAGCGGGGAACCAGCGAAAAGTGGACAAACTGGATAGATATGGAAGGTATCTTGACTTATTTTACATTGCAATATGGTCGTTTGATTGCGTGCTTGTGATTATCGGTGCGTCTTGGGTAGGTATATATCTATATATATATATATAGATATATATATATATATATATATATATATATATATATATATATATATATATAGCGAGAAAGTGAGAACAAATGCAACACTGAGACTACCGCGCTTTTCAATCAATAATTTCAGGACACCACTGATGATTGCTGCAGCATTCGACAAGTCTGATATGGTCCACATTTTGCTGATGGTTGGTTCAGACTCATGCGTGAAAGATCAAGAAGCCTGTCTAAGTTAGGGAGCCAATTAATCTAATAATGCGCACTGTATTTTTATTAAGTGTTTGAAGACTTAATTGCTGTACTAATTGTTCATATTTATTCGCTATGTTGACCTGCACCAAAGAGTTCAGTTACTGAGTAAGTTATGAGTAAAAAATTAGATTAGACAATAAAATATGCACTAAATTAACAATACAATTTACCAATATATTACTCTGCAATTTCCAACCAAATAACATTAAAATATTTAATAATTATTAAATAATTACGTAAATCTTGATGTGAATTTTTATTTCATTTGTTATGCAGAGCTGCAGAGACAATCAAGAGGACAATTGAAGAGTGGAACTTGCTTGTTGCAGGTAGATCACCTGGAAATTGTCTTAGGTTACTGATAGAGAAATGAAGCCTTTTCAACAGCATGCTTAGTGGACGGGATACGCTGGATTCTTGCGCAATATATTTGTGATGGCAACTCCTTGCCCAGCCTGAATTTTGATAGTGGTGCAAGGCAGGCTGCTCAGAGTAACTACTTGAAGTAGGTCAACTATCTCTGCAACCAACTGAGTTCCGCAGACGAGAGCGAATTGACAAAATATTATAGTATGATGCGTTTATATGAAAGTTATAATTTATCGTAAAATATTGCATACATATCATATTATATATACATGTAAGTCGCGATTAACCGGACATCGCCCACGTCGCTTCGATAAGAGTTATGTGAAAGTCTTACCAGCTAGTGTTCAACAACTCGCTTGAGAACCACCTTGGCAACAAAATTTCGACTCTCCGTACTAAACTATACGCTAGAAGGGATCTAGACATCCGCTGAAACGGCTCAAGGGCGTCATTTATAGAATTTTCGAAAAATGTGACTGCCTAAGTGCGGTGCTCCAGGAGCATTGTTTACCGCTGCTGATAGAGCTACCGTGCGGCGAAGCACAGCTATATTATATTACATAACACACCAGGTAAAACGCAAACAAACATCGAGGGATCCACTTCCCCCCCCCCGCCCACCCAAATTCTACATCAATGGAAACAGGTGCATGACGAGAGGCACGCGTTGCTTGCCAGCCATCGTACACCACTATTCAACTGCTTGATGTTCAGTTATTCAACTGCTCTATGTTTCTAGCCTGCTGACGTGCAAGTCTTATCAAAAACAACAAAAACAACAACAAACAACCAAAAACAAACGATGCTGTTTACCCATGTTACAAAAGAACTCGTGCAAACTACCGATCAACACTTAGTAAAAGCCTGCTCATGGTTTGAACACCATGGGTGTACATGGAGAAGTACGCGAATTTTGTGTGTGCGTGTGTGTGTGTAGATACATGTATATACATGTATATACACTGGCTTTCAAAGCTCTGCTGATCCCCTATACAGGAAAAACAACATTCTTAAAATTAATGATCATATTTTTATGGCAAACTGCCTTTTAGTTCACCAATGGATATAAAGAAAACTGCCAAGCCATTTCAATGACTTCTTTTCTTTTAAGAAGACTATGTACGATCACAACACAAGAGGATCATCCAATCTGGAACTCTTCAAGCCTTTCAACCAAGCCATACGACCTAAGGCTAAGCCATAAGACCAAGTCAAAGCATAAAAGTGTATTTAAATTTTGCGTAACGGTATTTAACTTAACTTATCTTGGCAAATGTTTGCTTTTTAACTCTTCTTTATAATAATAGAATATTGTGGCTGCAATGGATGAAGCTTTTATTCAACTGCAGCAACTTAAACATCAGTTATAATTTTCCACACGATTCGATTCAATGCTCTTGTTTATGTTCTTGCCTCAAAAATACCAGATTTCCCTCATAACGTTGGAACATCCATGCCTCCTACGATAAGTTAAAGCTTATTTCTTCAACCAACTGATAAAAGTGATTAATTGACATAAGAACTCCAAGGACGTGGTCGAGCTTGCGGGCCACACAGCATACCAAGAAACCTTTTTGTACTCGGACCGCACACGCTGACAGCACCTATTTCTTTTATAATTAATCTTTTGATCACGGAGACTTTCCAGATGCCCTAGATGCTGCAAGAGTTGTGCCAATATATAAATCTGGCGATACGGGACGTCGAAACAAATACCGCCTTATATCTCTTCTGTCAACTAGCGCTGAGATTTTAGAGTAAACTATGTACACTGGTGCCTATGCCTACTTGGAAAAGCTTGAGTTAATTTATGATATGAGATTTGGTTTCCAAAAGCCTCACTCGCCAAATCACGCCTTGTTAATTTGTCAGATCTATCAGTGATGTCCTTGATGGAGGCGGCTTCGCCTGGGGAGTGTTTTTAGGCTTGCAGAAAGCTTTTGACTCAGTCAACCTGAAAATCCTTCTAGAGAAGCTTGCAATTTACGGTGAACGTGGTCGCCATCAGAAATGCTTTGAGTCTCATCTTTCTGAACGAAAGCAATACATCAGTCGATAACACATACTCCAATATCAACGAAACTGACTCCGGTGTTCTTCAAGAATCTTTTCTTAGATCCTTTACTTTCTCTATTATAAACATATAAATGAATTCCATCGATGCATCTCCTCTGGGACAGCTTAACGCGTCTCTGATGATAAAACTGTTTCAAACAAGAGCGCTCACCTTAAGAAAGTAAGATCATGAAAGTCTCGGGAGTTATACTTAATATAAATGGCTTTGTGCGAGTAGACTATCTCTCAATGAAAGTATGACGGACGAAATTCTATTTCGTCTCAGGAAAAACATCCCTGTGAGATATGATTAAAGTTGCGAGTCAAAGGGAAAAAAATGCGTCTATCCAACGAAGGGAAATAGTGAGGCGAAGTAGAGAGTCTTGCGTTGTGCAAAGATGAGACTTGCTTCCGACAAGAGACGCGTATATTTGAACTGCTTTGCTGATACTGATCCTTACTCAAACTCAAAATTTCTACACTATTTATACCAAACGAATGTTTACATGGAAAGATAAAAACACACGCTGGGAGATATTACTTTAACACGATTAGGACGATACGATCACAGTACATGCCTCAAATATAGCTATAAACGATGAACGACGTGATAAACACAGAACAACAAGATGATTAAATTCTTAATCCAATAATAAGCCACGCGGTAGAGAAAAAACACCCGAGGGCAGAAGGCATGTTCCAAGATCCGCCACAAATAGCTACGTGCAAACCTTGATCCCCACCTCTCATCAAAGGCAAATATCACTGAACTTGCCAAAAGCTAAGAAAGTAAACCGCCTACTTTCAAAATCTACCTTCAAATGCCTTCAAACAGCTTACGGATTCAAGTATTTTTTTTTATGACGGAGACATCGTTGTAAGTAAACTTCACTACTCGAAATTAGAATCTCTACTTGTTATGTACAGCTCACCTACTAGTTGCTGGTTCTCGAAGTCGCTTCGATTTTTGTATATTCGATATCTCGCACCCGAACTCATCGCCGCTCACGAAGCAAAATCGTATAATCATCATCTTCCGATTCTATCTTTGTGTGAATGTATGGGATGGAAAGCTTGTCCCGGTTGACACAACTAAGCGCCAGATTTTATCTATAGCGATAGAGTCCATGACTTGGTCTAATTACCCGTCGCTTTAAAATTAGCGATGGAGCTCTATCGCTTTCCAGTGGACACGAGGCTTTAGCTGCCTACGCGTAAGTCTGTGAACTAATTTGCTGCTCACAGGTCAACCAATATAGCGCTACTCTTTCATACTTGACGATGAACCCATTTTTTGTATGACGTTGTATTACAGTCACGGATTTACACTGTTGTGAGTCGAGCAGTATATTGCGTTGTAGACTAAGCAGACCTCCTGGACTGATCGCAAATCTTTTCGTTCAACTTTTGTTACATACATACATACATACATACATACATACATACACACATACGTACATACATACATACATACATACACAAACACATGCATACATACATTCATAGATACATACATACACACATACATACGTACACACAATAACATATATATATATATATGTTATATATAGGTAACATATTTCTGTGTCACTAGGAAAAAGCTGGGTTGAAGAAGTGCCCCAAGCAGTTTAAGCCTAGCTATCTTTATAGATATGTGGACGATATCTTGGCGCCGTGCAAAGATGAAAATCAAGTTCAGGATTTCCACGACTTTCTTAGCAAGCGACACCCCAAAATGACATTCACGGCTGAAAACGAATCCTGTAACTCATTGCCAATCTGAGACGTTAATATTACTCGCCAACGCAAACATTGTCACTTCTGTTTTTCTCAAATCCGCTTTTAGCGGCGCGCACACTAACTACATGAGCTTTATTTTGGAAACGTACAAGCAAAATCTTCTTTTAACATTACTTTGTAGGTCCTTTACTATCTGCTCCAGTTGGGAGGCAATCCATCGTGAAGTTTGCAACGTAAGATCTTTCCTCAAGAGTAACTCGCTTAATGAGTCTATCATTGATAGCGTGACTAAGAGAATTTTCGATAGGATACACAGTGGTAAATCCATCAGGAAAGATCACCAAGAAAAGAGCGTATCGAAATGATCTTGCCGTTTCTTGGCTCATTATCTAATAAAGTAACTCAACAACTAAGAAAGATCCAGAAGCGACATCTGCCTCAATTAAAACTTGTGCCGGTATTTAAGTCTTCTTGTCGCCTAAGTTTATTGTTCTCTTATAAAGAGAAATTGCAAATATATTTATTATCTGGCGCAATTTAAAAATACACATGTGGTAGATGCAATTCTACCTATATCGGTAAGACCAAGCGCCATGTTCGTCAAAGGTTTTCGAAGCACCAAGGTCGCTCACCACTAACAGGCAAACTTGTTAAGGGACAATGCTCCACCATAGTCAGAGAATACATACTGCCCTGTGATACAACTGTGTCCTTTTCTGACTTTACGATCATAGGGATGGCTACCTGTCATCGGTTTTTGAAAGTCAAAGAAAGCCTATATATAAGAACAGATTGCCCTAATCTTAACATTCGGGGCCAATCTTTCCCTTTGAGATTATTTGCTTGATTTAGATTTTTTTTCTCTTCTGTTTGGTTTCTTATGAATAGCATTTCACCTGTATGCATCTGCAACTTCTGTAACGATTTTCTGTCTGTAAATACCCTATAGTATATATATATACATAGGGTGTGTGTGTGTCTGTTTGTGCGTGCGCGCGAGCAGTTTCTCGCAGATTGTATGAAAGACTGTAGGTCAATTCGAGTTCCTAAAACAGTAATGATCATACATCGTTCGAGCTATTCGCAGTAAGTGACGCTTCGTCTGGTTATCGCAGGGGCGTCCACGCGTCGGAAAGAACTTGATTTTAGAGAGGGCTTTTGGATGACTAGCATGATTCATTTCTCGCTATTGCTTCCTTTACTTCAGGTTTACTTTGCTGGCAACATTCGCTTACCGCTAAAGCAATTCATCGCAGCTTTTCCCCAACAAAACAACGTTTGTTATATCATGTCAGACTCGAGGAAAAAGGCATACGAACATACCATACTTACATGCGTCACTCGGTCACCAGGCATCGGAACCACAACCAGTACCAAGGGCAAGCTACTATCATTGCATCTTTAGACGCACATTTCTAAAATACAATGCTTCCTTCCTGAAGCGACTCCGGGTAAACCGTAACAACTACTTGGAATTTTCACCTGGAGAGGCCAGGGATAACAGCAGCAATCGTTCGTGACTGCGCCTAAACAATCGGCAATCGCTCAGAGAATAAAGTGATCTGCCACGTGGCTTGAAGCACCTAGGGGAACAAGGGTCCGAGCTCACGAGGAATCGGCGAAATTAACCATTCCCTGTGCCTACTGTTCGGGTTCATGAGGAAGCAAGAGCATCAGCTGACAGTGAAGCAAGCAGCTTGCATGGAGACGAACAAGAGTAGGCGAACGCCAGAAGCCACTAGACACCCACGTATCCTGCTTCTTCGTAGAGCACAAGTCGAGGGGTCATAACACCTCGCTGTGTCATATCAGCTACATTGGAACAGTTCGTCATTCTGCAGTAGCCAAAACAATTTCGCGGTTGGCATGCGTGGCGGCAGTCAACTTTAAGCAAGCCAAGCGCATATAGGCGGCAGTCAACTTTAAGCAAGCCAAGCGCATATAGGCGGCAGTCAACTTTAAGCAAGCCAAGCGCATATAGGCGG